>MIQA02004423.1:0-26734 GCA_001887855.2 Sclerospora graminicola | reverse complement strand
TACTGGCCAATCGAATGGTGGCACTTGTTGGCCATAACGATATTATATTATTACTCACTAACGACCATAAGAACTAATGGTCGAGAAACGCGGCGGCGCCCTTAAGGGCGCTACCGATACTGCTAACGCAGCCCCCACCTCTGCATCACGTGCAGAGGTGCCAACATCGCATGACGACGCTACTAATGTCGAAGAGTAAGCCGAGAGACCCATTGTCTCTCGTAGTAGACGCTGCAGAAGGTGTGTCTAAAAGAGGGCGAGAAGATGTCGCTAGGGCGGCATCTTTCGCACTTTCACCTGCCGTCGGGCGGGTGGCTAAGAAGATCAGTTCTGTCTTCGGAGAGTCATTTGACTCCGAAGAAGAGGGTGAAGACGTCACTGTCCTCCGCAATGAATCTAGCGAGCGTAAGTTCGCTAGAATTGCTTCGCCGTTAAGTGATGGCGAAGTGGATTTTGACGCTGTCGATTACGACAGCGACAATTCCGTTATACGGTGGCATGAGGAGCGTAGAGCTCCTCCTGGTCCTCGTCACTCGCCTGGTCGTAACGACGACTTTGAGATGCAGTGGAGTGCTCCACCTGCCAAGAAACAACGCGCAGAAGCGGCTTACGCTGCTTCTGATTTGGCTTGTCGTACGAACCACATGTTCCGGACAAAGTGGGGATTTGGACCCCAGCATGGACGTTAGTGCCCGAAAGTGGCGGGCACACCAAGCGCGATTGTCAATACCCGTTGTTTGACAATAACGTGCTTGGTGATTGCGAAGACCTTCGCAATCATCACTTTGATCGTAGTACCGACGATAGATGTCGGTGCTTCATCGACCTTATCTATCAGGCTCGTTATTATACGAACCGGAAAGGGTCGCGCAAGAATAGGGACGATAAAGATGCAAAGTTGGAATGCCTTTGTTGAAAACTACAACAAAGGTCCCGACGATTACGTGAACAAAGTTCACGTAAACCGCAAGCGCTTCTTAAAGCACTCACGCTCAGGAAAAATGGAATTTATCCATTTTACCTGCATCAAAGAAGGAATTTCTTGCGGAGTTCCTTCTCACTTAGCTTGCCCTTGTTGTCCCAAGGGAGCTCCTCGTCTTACTGAAAAGGAGCTACGTGGGTACCGAGGTTACTCGGTACCCGCTAGTGTTAAGGGCTTAATTGATGCCCTTAATGTATCAGCACCTAGTGCCGATACGTTGCACCCATCAACAACTATTGTTGATGCTTCTTACGAGTGTTAGGAGAAGTATCCTTCTCAAACTCCTTCAGGAGGTCAGGGGCATCCGCCCTCAGCACCTCAATCGGTTTCCAAGAGTCAAACTCTTGGGAAAACCCCAACCAGCGTACCAAGTACTCGATACGCTGCCCCATCATGTAGGGAACCGAGCGCTTCGCTATCAAGCGCTCGAGAATATAGCGCTTATTCCCCTGATTATCTATCAGGGTCGGCGGGGGTTGGTAATTCCCTCGGCATTGTTGTTGCGGAGCATGGTTCGTAGCTCCGCAAGCCCAAGAGGCATTGCAACGGGCTGAGGGTCGATATGGCGCACTCGATGAGGACGTATCGTTCTCATCGCGATGAGATTTGCGACATATTGACCGCTCATCTGGCCCTGTAGCAGAAGAATGATCTTCTGCTGGTCGATTTCGATCGACTAAAGTCGGAGATGGAAAATCTCCGGGCTTCTCACAATTGGTTGGAAACCGATTACAAGTCTCTCTTGGGAGACTTGAAGAAGCACGGCATTCGCCGTGGAGATGCGTCCCGTCCGAAGACGTAGACGATTGGTACGACTTAAGCCTCCAAACGTAAAACGTTGGGTGAAGGCGCATGGCCGTGGGAATATCTATTGTATAGGCATTCCCCTTGACGCTTTGGACCTTAAAGGGTCCAATGAATTTAGGGAGCTACATCCGTGTAGGGAAGTTGCTAATTGCATGTGTAGGCAAATTAGTAGTTAATAACAATACTAATTTACCTTTTTGAGAGGAATTTGTGTTTTTCCTTCCACTCTTATCTGCATTTTGCTTCTGCTTATCAAATGCAGAAGCAAGTGCATCTTTTACATAACGTATTACAGCTTGGCGCTGTAATACGAATTTATCTGCTGCTTTATTAGTAGTAGATGGGCTGTCTTCATTGTCTGCAGCCATTGATGCAGACACATATTCCGCGTAAGCAGCTTCAGTATCTGAAGCTGCCTGAGTTTCTACTGTGTTAACAGTAGAAGACTCGTCAGTCTTTTCGCAAGTTGCGGTTGCAACTTGCGCATCGACTTGCTCAAAATTTGAGCTGGTCCCTCCCCCACTTAGATTTGGCGTACCGCCAAGGAAAGCTGGGGCTAGTGGATGCCTTAAGGCATTCACGTAGAACGGTGTCTGCTTCGTGGAAGCATGCGCCGATTTATTGATTGCAAACTCAGTGATTTGCAAATAGTCACTCCACTGCTCGAAGGCATGTGCGTATGAACGCAGCATGTCTCCGAGAACGCGGTTAACGCGTTCAGTTTGCCTATCCGTTTCCGAATGGTCCGCAGATGACATCTTCAACTGCGTTCCCAACAAAAAAGAACGTTTCTTGCCAGAACCGTCCTGTAAATCTCGGATCTCGATCCGAGACTATGTTTTACGGCATTCCGTGTAAACGGAATACTGTGTCAGCGAATATCCGCGCTGTTTGCGCAGCAGTGACATTCGCTGACACTGCAGCAAGATGAACCATCTTGCTGAAGCGGTCTCCAAATACCACTATTTCTGTCTTCCGACGGTGATCAGCCGGAAGACCAAAGATGAAATCCATGGAAATGGACGTCCAACACTCTGTCGGAACCGGCAGAGATTGGAGGGGATCCTGTGCAGAGTGCGCAGGTTTTACGCGCTGGCAAATCATCTCGCAAGCGTGTACGTACTAGCGTACGCATTTATACTGGTTACGTCAGTAGAAATCGCGTGCGAGAGAAGCATACGTCTTCTCTTGACCTTGATGCCTCGAAATCGGTGCATCATGGTACTCAAACAAAATTTGATGTTTGAGATCATCATCGTTTCGAACGACGATGCGACTAACATCATCTTGGTCTGTGCTATAAAGCAACAGACCATCGTGCACTCGATAACGATGCACGCAAGCGCGAAGGAACTCTGGAAGTTCCTTGCGCCTCCGATCAGATTGATTACTAAGGTAATCAATCAGCGGACGAGTTTCCTCGTCTGTTTCGTACGCTTGACGTACCTGTCGTACGAGTGACGACGACAGAGCAGTGCAACGTATTACGTTTGCACTGGTTGCCTCCGTTACAGACGGTTTCGTCTCGTAATCGGGGCGTCATGATAGCGCATCCGCTATCACGTTCAACTTCCCCGGTTTGTACTCAACCGTGAAGTTGTATTCAGCAAAGAATGACAGCCAACGTGCCATTCTTTGAGAGATGTGTGGTGAATTCACGGCCGTGCGTAACGACGCATGGTCCGTGTAAACCACAAACGGTCTATCTCCTAAGAGATATATCCGAAACTTTGCTAGTGCATATTTCATGGCAAGGCGTTCCTTGTCATGCACTGGATAGTTGCACTCGGCTGGGCGCAACTGACGTGATTGATAGAAAATCACGCGATCACGATCATCGTCATCGCGCTGCATCAAGGCGCAGCCGATGGCGAAATCGTTCGCGTCGCAAACGACGTGAAACGGTCGCTCGTTATCGGCTATTGCCAAGACGGGAGCTTCAGTCAAGCTACGCTTGACTGCATCAAATGCATCTTGGCACTGGGTATCCCAGTGCCATTCGACATCTTTCTTATGTAATTGAGAAAGCGGTCGAATTAAACCGGCATAATTGCACGAATATTTGTGCAAGTATGTCGCCAACCCAAGGAACTTTCGAAGTTCCTTGACGTTGTTTGGCGTAGGCCATTCAACGATCACCCTGATCTTTTCCGGATCAGGGCGCACCCCGTTCTTGCCCACAAAGCAGCCAAGAACGGGTATCTCAGGTGCACCAAAGGTGCACTTCTTTAAATTCGCATAGAGCTTATGCTTACGCATAAGCTCTAACACCTGACGTAGATGTTCTTTGTTAACATCTACATCAGTTTTACCATGCTCAGCCTTACTGTGGATGAACATGTCTTCGTAGTAGCTCGGTGCGAATTTTCGCACCGGGCGCAATAGATGCGTGACGCATCTATTGAAGGTGGCAGGGGCATTTCGAAGCCCCTGGGGGATAACAAGCCACTCCCAAAGCATACCGCTTGGGGTGCTTACAGCCGTGAGAGGGATATCCTTCTCACGCATGAGGATTTGGTAGAAACCATCCCTCAAGTCGAGAGCACTGAAAACGGTGCTCCCGCTCATGCCATCAATGATGACATCTTTCCGCGGTATCGGCGTCTGCGCCGGTACCGTGGCTGCGTTCAGCTTATTAAAAGCATGAACGATTCTCCACCCACCAGTGGATTTCTTCACGCAAAAGGTGGGACTGGAGTGCGGTGAGGTAGACTCCCGCACATGTCCCGCCTTCCGACGAATTTCAAAGAACTTGTCGAACGCTTTGACTTGGTCACGCGACAATGGCCATTGCCGCGCGATACAGTACTTCGTGCCAGGCACGAGATCGATCTTGTGCTAGTTCCCTTATCCTTAGGGAGCTCACAAGGTACTTCTTCTGGGAATACGTCAGCGTATTCCCAAAGTACCTCGTAGTACGGAGCAGTCGTCTTAAGCAGCTCCCAGCTCTGCGCTTCAAAGCGCTGAACTTTGGTCTGCTCATTGGGAACGGGTTCGTTCCCAATGTCTTCTAATTGTAAAGTGGATATTTGTTTACGAATATCCACAACATCGTCTGTTGCGACAATGACGCAGATCTGCTCGATCTGATCATTGCGCAAGTTCGTTACGAACTTCTTCCAGCTCAAGGCTGGAAGGGCCATTACCTCTGAACTTATGTTCGGAGGGTTGTCAAGTGCTAGAGACTGGGTAGCTAATCCAGTCTCTGTCTGCGTCAAGACGTTAATCGTCTTGACGGACACAGATGCGAGATCAGACGCACTCGTCTGATCTGTTGCCTGATCTGTTGCACGGTGATTATCACTCGTGCACAAGGCATTCTCTTCATGGTGACCACTGTCTACCATGGTGTTCATACACTCACGACTGCTCTCAGCCGTGAGTTCTTCGTCTTCGACACGGAAGTCATTTACATCCGTGACGGTTTCATTGTTTTCACGGTGGGTGTTTCCCACCGTGTGTAAATTCTCTATACCACGACCGTCATCGGTCGTAGTAACTTCAACACGGGGGTGTTTTTCACCCGTGTTGCACACATTACTGACACGCAACGACTCGTCCGTTGCATGTGCAAGTCCCTCTGGACTTTGATCAGCGGTTCTACCATCCGCTGATCTAGTCGGATCAGACCTGGTGGTGCCATCGCTACCCACCAGACTGTCTGACTCTGCGGTTGTATCATTAGATACAGCCGGGTTACTCACAGGGTGATCAGATCCTGTGAGACCGCCGCAGTCGATCGACAGGTTAACCCAGTCGATCGTTGGTTGATGCTTGGACATCCAAGGGATGCCCAAGATTACATCGAACTTGTCGTCAAGATCGAGGACAATGTATTCGTCCTCGAACGACAGTTCGTCTAACTCGAGGCGTGTGCGAATTACACGCTTTGGTATAGTCACGGTTGCACCTGTTGCTAACCGGACTGACAACATGCTTCGTGGAGATTCAATCTCCACGAAGTTCAACGACGTTAGAAACTCAGTTCTAACGAAATTGTTTGACGCGCCTGTGTCAAACAGAGCACGCATGGGGACATCGTTTCCATGCGGTTTAAACTCCAGGGTGATGAGAGGTTTCCCTTCACCCTGCACATGCTGACAGGACATAGTTCCGACTGGGGCTATTATCCTCACATGCCCGATGTCGGCATGTGAGATAACCCGTCCAGTAGGGCGCCCAGCCCCTACTGGTTGTTGACGTTTTTTGCATCAACAGAGGGTTGCCCCTGTTGATGTCGCTTGCCAGCGGACTGTCCAGTCCGCTGACGGCGTGGCGATGGCATGGCTCCATACATTCATGGGCGTAATGGCCAATCTTCGCGCATCTATTGCTGCGAAGGAATTTGTTGTTTTCGGTTGCCTCGGTGCGAGGCAACTGCAACCGATAGGTCCATCGGTTCTGGGCCTCCTCCCCCCACGCTCTGGCGCGGGTTTTGGTGTCTCAGAACGAAGTTCACACTTCCAGCATACGTTGACGCTGAACGCATGCTGAATTCCTCTCATATGCTTTGATCTATAGCATCCCTCAGAGTCTTTGGCGGAATTCGATAAAAGCTCTGCTTGATGGGACCGTCATTCAGTCCCTTCATAAAGCCAGTGACCAGCATGGCAGGGGGCACGGGCTCGTATACAATATTTGATAACAAATATTGTATTTTCTGAGCGTACGCATGTAAACTCAGCTTACTCTGCTTGAGTTCCATGAACCCTTCACGGCAACTAAGCTCCATTTCTGGAGCTTCGAAGTTGAGCTTCAGCTCAGCTTTCAAATCCTGATAAGTCAGGAACGCAGATCCATCAGTGGATCTGCGGCTCATCACCCATGCCCTGGCGCGACCGCCCAGGCATGTGGTGGCGAAGTAATCTTGTGAACGTAGGTCCACAATCTTTTGCGCAGAGATGGCATCTTCCTATGATTTTGCATGCATCACCACCTCTGCGAACCATCTACGAAGGGGTTCACCTCCTTCGCCAGTAAAGGGCGGAATCGGCGCCTTTTCTACATCAACGCTTGCACTCGCTGTGGGCGTTGTTGGTGGCGACCGTAACATTACGGAACGCACCTGAGGATCTATATACATCCTCTTGAAACGGGTAACCGTTTCCAAAGCTTCCTCCGGGATTTTACCTCGGAGGATGGAGATGATCTCGGGCCCTACGGTCCGCATCATCTCCACCACGCTGTTCACACTTCTCCTTCGTTCCGCTAGTTAACTAGCGGAACGCGTGAACAGTGGTCGTTAAGACGGACCATAAAGTGCTACCAGGTGTAACAGGCTAGCTGTTACAGGCTCACACTGTGAAATTGCAAGTGAGGAAGCGTACAATTAAATCAGGACCAATGTAATTTGGTCCTCTATAGTTTAATTAAAATAAGTTTTAGTGTAGACTATTTAATTAATCAAATAATCTTTAGATATCTATTAATATATATCTAAGCCACGTGTCTAAGAGAAGGTAAGTTTTTAAGAGTGAATATATTTATGAATGGTTAAGAGCTAACTAGTATAATTAGACCTAGACTAATCATAGTAACATGTAATGTAAAACTGATCTAATGATATCTTGATCATTAGATTTCTTGTTAGATTCGATAATTGTATCAGAATCTGTTCTGAGGGTGGATTATAACAACTTATAATCCAATATTCGCATTTCAGACGGTAAGTCTGAAATTGATTTCAACTTAAATATCACTTATGTAATGGCACCTCATTACAGTCCTTCACACGTTGATCGCTTCGCAACTCCCGTGCTCAACATTTCTTTTAATACATCAAGCTTGTTTTGCGGTGGCATCCCATCAACTTCGGCTAGTATCGCATTCTAGCAGATGCGCTTGTCCTGTCTTGATAGCGTTGTTCAATCTGAACGTGAAATTCGCGCTTAGAGAGTCCACAAGAAACAAATGCGCCTTCTTGTTGCGTATGTCCCAGCATTAGTGTTCCTCATGTCTTCAAATCTTTCGCGACCTTCCTCAAGCGCTAGCATTCCTTGCGCGGCAAACTTCGCTCTTATTTTCAGCTTCCAGGTAGCGCAATCATCGGCACCCGTCAACTCTGGTACACGGATGTCTCTGTTCGTGTTCTTAATAACCATTGTCTATGTCTTCTTCTGACGAGAATGTGCTGCTTGGTACTTGGCGTATGACGCAGAATGCCGGTCGTGACCTTGCGTCCACTTTTTTCTTGCTTCCGAAATGCGACAATGTCGAATGGGGTGGATCCAGTTATTTCTTCGGGTTGTTCTCTGACTTCGGGTCAGACCCGCGGTTCTGACCAATCAGCATCTTCGACTGTTGGGCTCATAACCTGTTGGGTTTTGTCACTGTTTGAGGTCGTCTCCATTGTATGACCTCTATGTGTAAGTACTTAATAGTAGTACTTAAGTAGTAACAGTAATATTAATACAGTGTTACCTATTATTACTATGCACTTCTACAGTTTATCTGTAGGACAGTAGAAAGTATATGTTGAAATTTATACCCTTTCGATGAACTATGGAGATGGATAAAAATTATACGAAACCGCCATGAGGCATATTAGCATAGTTTAATATAGGTTAAAAGTATAATACTTTCGATGTGACAACTTTTAATGCTATATAATATATCACTTTTTACTTTTACGCTAACTACAGTCAGCGCCCCGTCGTACTGACAGACGACCGGCACTGCTCCTCTAAGTGAATAAGTAATCTAGGATTGCTGAGTAAGCACTTACCGGTTTACGTGTTACGTGGAGCATTTACGTTTCTCGTGCGGATTACCTGTTTTCGCGTGTGGAGATTGGAGTGTGGATCCTGACAGGTTCAATTCTTTCCGTTGCGTTTCCTGTGGACTATTACGTGAGCTCGTGCTGTTTCAGTGGAATTACGTGGGTTTCCAACAGGTTATGAGCCCAAATTTCTAAAGGGTCTCTTAAGTTCGAATTTTTCACTGTTTCAAGTTAATTGCAGTCGGTAAAAGTCCCCTCACCAGAAGGGAAATTGTGTCTGGTGTTTATTGTCGAATTGAAAAAAACACAATTGAATCGCGTTTGTCCATGAATGCAATGATGGAATTTATGCAGAAGTTTGAGCAGAAGTTTGATAAACGGCTAGAGAAAATGCAAAACGAGCAAGCTCGTATGAAAGAGCTGGGTCAATCGAACTCCTCAAATGAGTTCAGAGACAGCCTGAGGAATCATGGAGGTCGTATGACCTTGGACGACCTGAACCGTGACGATGAATCGGGCAAGGTGTGCCCGGAAACTTCGCAATGGGCAAGCAGGTGTTCCCCCCGAACAGGCGCAAGCAGGAGGAATGCCTGCCGGAAATGCAAACGTGCCGCAAGTTGGCGTGCCGTTTGGTGTAAAATTAACGAAACTTACGATTCAAAACTTTACTGGAGTGGAAACCTACAAGGGCCTAGGAGCAGGTTTCAAGCAATGGGCTTACCTGTTCCTTGAGGCACTGGAAGTAGTGCAGCTGACGTCCGGTTTCCAGTGGAACGAGCGGTTAAAGGTGAATAAATTGGGAGAGCACCTCGAGGGCATGGCTCTAAGATATTTTCAAACGAATATTGGTGCTTGGTGGGAGTGTTCTCCGTCGTTAATTACGGTATTGGAACACATGAATAACGCTTTCAAAGTTAATATTTCGCATCACCAAGCCTTGCTATGTTTGCAGCAGAAAAGGACCCCAGAAGGTCCTGGATGGAGCACCTTCTATACCTGGTGGCATTGGCGCGAGTAGGCGAGCTACCAGACAAATTGATCGTTGAAAACATCGTTAAATTTGCTGCGCCGAGCCTAAAGGTCGCACTTATGGTGAGGTATAACCCCATGAGGCAAGACCACGTCCAGCATGCCCAGGGGTTAGTGGCATGAGCGCAAGGGCTTGAGGACGACGTGCGAAAGACGAAGCGACAGCCAAGGATTTTCGTAAACGCAGTAAGTGGTGCAAAAGACGAAAGGGTATGCTACGGACGTGGTGAAGGGGGCACATTCATCGGAATAGCCCCAAACCGTTGAAAAATAGGATCCCAGGAAAGCAGGCAAGAAGGGACGTTCAGATACACTCTCTAGACGTGGTTTTGTGGTAGCTACGGCGGAAAATCTGAGCGAATCTGCCAGGATTCCTTGAAACAATGGATGAAGAATTCTGGATCTTGGATAGTGGCGCCAGTCGACACTTGATCGGTGACCCGAGTCTTCTTGAGGCCTCAAAGGAATGTAGCGGTGATGATGCACTGGTGCTACCGGCGGAGGGACCTTAAATGTTACACGAGTCGGGAGGGTGACGATCAAGAGTGACGAACGACCGAGCACAGATATTGTCTCGAGCGAAGTCTATTATGCCCCAAAATTGGCGAAGAATCTAATTTCGCTGGGCGGTTTAAAGAAGAAAGGGTGCCACATAAATGATCAGGACGATGGGATGGAGATCAATATTGGAAACAAGTCACTTTTTCGCGTCGAACCCTGCGGATCGATTTTTGTGGCAAAGGTGCGTTCGAGCACCTCAAGTGGATTTCGAAAGAATTTCTGCGATATTGTAATGAACGTGCAAAATGGGGGGGGGAGAATAATACGCAGGAAGGAGGATTGTATCATTTTCATGCCCGCCTAGGGCACCTTGCATACGATACGATCGAACGTATGGCAAAGGACCCCGGTCGGGAATCGTACTGACCGATCAGAAGCGACCGAATTGCCTAACATGCGCTGAAGGAAAAAGTTCTCGGTCAAAGCAACCAAAGCGCGACTCAGGCGAGAATGCGCCCATTGAACGAATCGGTGGAGTTATCTGCAGTGACCTCAAGGGTCCGATAACCCCACGCGATAGACGCGGGATTCGACCTTTGGTGGTCTTTGTAGACCATTTTTCAAATTATGTGCGCGTATTTGCTGCTCCTACAAAGGATGGAGAAGCAAAAACGTTTGAGCATTTTCTCGCATGGTTTGAGAGCGAGTTTAACTGCAGAATTCACGTTTTGCGCACCGACGGGGGCGGTGAATTAAAAAAATGGATCTTTTCTGCCAAGGGACGGGAGTGCGCAGATAGATTACCGAAGCTGGAACCTCAGCGTCTAATGGGAAAGCTGAGCGGATGAACCGAACCATTTTTAACATGGTTCGGTGCAAGATATTTGGGTCAGGCGTGCCACTGATGTACTGGACGGAAGAGGCTGAGTATGCAACTTACATACTCAACCGCAGTCCGACCAGGGCCAACCCAGGTAGAGCCTCGCCGATACAAATACTTACGAAAAAACAAGTGAATGTTGGCGACATTGTGGTTTTTGGATCCCCCTGTATGGTTTGGAGGGATCCAAAAATAAAGTCGCTTGGGAAGCATGCATAGCGTGCGTTAATTCTCGGGAAGAATTACCAGACAAAAGGTTACAAAGTACTTTTTTTGAGAGATCTGGTGGTAACAACCACTCGACACGTGACAAGCATTGAAACGCTTGACGAGCGATCAAATGACGTGGTCACGAAGAAATTGCAGAAAGAAGAAACTGAAATTGGAGAAACAAATGAGGGGCAGGCAGCAGAATTGATTGAAGAGGTCACAGAGCAGGCATCACCCCAAAAGAAAAAGGGGAATTCGTGTTATCGTGGAAACAAGCTAGAAGCTAAAAACTCTAGCAGGAGTGTAAAGAAAACTACAAAAGCTGCTGCCGCCGAAGAAGAGAAAAAGAAGAAGAAGCTCAAAAAATCCAATAAAGGGTATAACGTTGGAAGGAGCTTCGGAGCATGTGCCGGTTTCAAATGAAGACTAAACAGAAACCAGAGGCGAAAATGGGGTGCCTGAGGCGAATATGCTATTTGCCTTTGCCGTGATCAGTGTCGAAGATGGGACAAAAGGAAAATTTGCGGCCCTACCTGACCCAAGAAATTTTCAGGAGGCCCATGCCTCAAACCAATCGGAAAAGTGGGCGGAGGCCGAACAGGCAGAATTGCGCGCTTTAACTGATTTGGAAACGTGGAATTTGACGAAAAAAGTGGATGGAAAAAAGCCTCTGCCGACAAAATGGGTCTATAAGACCAAATTAAAATCGGATGGAACTGTGGAGAGGTACAAAGCACGACTGGTCGCACGTGGCGACCAGCAGATTCTCGGTAAAGACTATTTGTTTACGTTATCCACGGTAATGGATCTTTATAATATGAAGGTAATTCTCATAATGTCACTGGTGTGGATGTGCCTGCTAGACACGGGGATGTGCCAAGCGCATAACCTAAATCAGGCACAGAAAGTTGATACGAGATACACGTACAAATTGCGCAGGGAATGGAGATTTCAAAAGAATTGAGAATTTTTTGAGTGAAGACGAAGAAAGATTTAGTTTTGAAATTACAAAGAAATTTATACGGTCTGGTACGAGCATTTACGTGATACTATGGTCAAACTTAGATTTGTACAGTGTCTGACTGACACGTACGTGTTTGTGGAGATGACAAAACCCTAGTGGGGGTGTATGTCGATGACTTATTAGTCACGGCAACGTGTGAAAAGTTAATCGAGAAATTTTTGGATGAAATGAAGATCTTGGAGCTAAAAAATCTCGGAAATGTGGAAAAATTTCTGGGAATACGTTTGGAAGGTGATCCAAGTGTCAGATACACCATCGACCAAGAATTTACGATTAATGAAATGTTGAACAAACACGGTTTGCAGGACGCGAAAGCGGTTCGCACGCCGATTGCGGAAATGGAGATGGAAAACAGTCTTGACGAATTGCAGCCTACAAAGGCAAATGGAAGTCTACCGTGCGTCAAGTGTTTCCAATCATTGGTGGGTAGCCTGTTATGAATATCACGGTGCACACGACCGGATATCTATTTTGCAGTGCACAGGGCTACCCGACGTACACATGCGCCTACACTGCTGGACTATAAAGTGGCACAAAGAATTGCGCGGTATCTGAAAGGTACAAAAAAAATCTGAACTTGCATCTAAATCACGATAATGGAGATCCCTTGCCGTTGCGGATTGTCGGCTACAGTGACGCCGATTTCGCAGCAGACAAGATGGATAGAAAAAGCGCGAGTGCGAGCGTAATTTTCGTAAATGGAATTATCGCCGGGTGGGAGTGCAAAACAGAGTACTGTTGCGCTGTCCACGGCGGAAGCAGAGTTTGTGGCTGCAACGGAAGGTGGAAAGGGATTGCGTGAAATTTTCGAGGAGGTCGGTGTGAGTGCAAAAACACCGATCGTCCTTAAGATCGCCAACATGGCCGCAATTAAACAATTGCAGAGCGAGATCAGTGTGGCGAGCACAAAGCATGTGGATGTAACTCAATTTTTTTTGGACTATCCGCAAAAAGGTCGGGTGCACCCAGAGCACGTTGGGACTGTGGATATGGTTGCGGATCTGCTAACAAAAAATTGGTTGCACCTATGATTGATGAACTCAGAGTACAAATTCGTTTGAAATGATTTGGAAGGATGTGGATATGGTTATATTTTCGATTATGCATGGTTATATGAAGACTGCATTGAAAACTACGTGAAACATGCAGCGATGACGGTAGCGGAAGGAGCCTTGAAATTTATACCCTTTCGATGAACTATGGAGATGGATAAAAATTATACGAAACCGCCATGATGCATATTAGCATAGTTTAATATAGGTTAAAAGTGTAATACTTTCAACTTTTAATACTATATAATATATCACTTTTTACTTTTACGCTAAGTACAGTCAGCGCCGTCGTACTGACAGACGACCGGCACTGCTCCTCTAAGTGAACTAAGTAATCTAGGACAGCTGAGTAAGCACTTACCGGTTTACGTGTTACGTGGAGCATTTACGTTTCTCATTTGGATTACCTGTTTTCGCGTGTAGAGATTGGAGTGTGGATCCTGACAGGTTCAATTCTTTCCGTTGCGTTTCCTGTGGACTATTACGTGAGTTCGTGCTGTTTCAGTGGAATTACGTGGGTTTTCAACAGTATAACCCCGTTACGGTCGGTACCTGAAATGCCCCGGGGACCCAAGGTGAGGTGGTGGTAAATGCACTGCACCTTAATCAATATTGTAGCGCATTGCGCTCCACCTGCGAGATTGCAAACTGGCACCTCATCTTGCACGCCCTATTTTTAATAGTTAAACTTGAATATATGTATGCAAATACAAATTCCTAATATATGTTGAAGTTGCCTTCAACTTCGTAACCGCCCTGCGTCTGGATGCCCTGCATCTTCTAATGATCATAATGAAACCGCCCTGCGTCACACCTCCTTGACCTCCCTTCCTCTTGGGTGGATTTCCTTTCTTTATAACCGCCCTGCGGTTGACGCCCTGCGTCACGCCTCCTTAACGTCCCTGCGTCTTGGGTGTCTCTGTATCCTTACAGCAACATGGCAGATATCCGTCATCCGGATATCTAACACTCAAGCACAGTAACGGGATATTGGTTATGCCAAGAAGGCGAGACGGTCACAAAGTTTTTGGATTCCAAAAATATTGCCCTTCAAACGTTTTCACGTGAAGTGTATGGGGTCAGCTGAATCAAACGAGGATACGGACAAGAAGCGTGATTTGTTCAATGAAGAACTTTTCCCTCACTTAATGGAGTATGCGGCAGAACGAGCAGCTTGTCAGCAACCCGAGATCAATGTTAGTGAAAGTAAATCCAGGAGCGTAATAACACTCAAGAAGCATAAGTTAGCCATCTGCCACCATTGCCTGCAGTTGAGAAGAGTTCTGCTAGTCTACATAAATCCATTTCTGAGCCTTCGGATGAGTCGGGTATGAGTGGAGAAAACGCTAAATACAGCGACGAAGAAGGAAGCGAGGTGCTTCATGTAAGCAAAGACACATCAGATTTATACTTGTGGGAGGTGCACACATTTAAGGAAACCGGAGAATTATTCAATGAAGGTCAAAAAGTAGATCAACGGGAGCCGAGTATATCCAAAAATGTCCCGAGAACTTTTCTTTTCTTGCCACCTTTGGACAGGACAACAACCATGTAAAACGAAAACGAGAGCGATCATTAAGTGAAGACACTTAAGACGGTCGTGAGCCCAAAAAGCAAGCAAAGAACGAAAAACGGAACCACATAGAGCATAAGAAACGTCACAAGCAGCTTTTGTTGGGCAGAGATAAAGGCAAGAAGCACAAAAGAGAAGAAAAGTCTCACAAACACTGAAGCCGTTAACATCTATATACCGGTACTCAAATTTGAAATGAAAAAAGCGTCGTCGACCCTTCATATAAGGATGTTTTCTATCAATTCAAGCAAGCCTTCGTTAATAAGCGAAAAGTCACCTGAGAACCCTGGAAGTTTTTTTAATTGTAGACGGCTGGCACTTGGATGGACCTTCCCCTCGACCGCCTCGACTACTACGACCGCTTCGACCACTAACTATATCGTCCACCGAAACCACCACGGCCTCCACGACCACCACCGCCGCTCTGGTCACGGGTCTTGGCGTAATTCAGAAGGATTGCACGGTGCAGTTACGCTTCACAGCTTCATCGACAGCCTTAGTTGTAGCGAAGTCAACGTACAAAAGTTTCACGATCAGTGGCAAGACGACAGTTCATAACCTTTCCCACACTCGCAAAACATCTCGCGGATGACATTTCCACCCATATCCCAGCTAAGGTTTCCGACAAAGACGCTTGTGCATCATTCAGACTTCTCTTCAAAAATATTTTTCCTTTCAGCTGTGCGGATTTTCAACCAGCGACCACGAAAGTCTTCACCGTCCATGGAAAAAGCTGCCTCGGGCATCGAGAACTTGACAAAAGCTGTTCCGGAGGAGCGGCCACTGCTGAGAGGAATGCAAGTTTCAGTCACTTCACCATAGCCGGCGAAATTTTCATTTACCTCCTCGTCTGTGGCAGACCTCGGGAGACCATCTTGAGAGCTTTTTGTGGGTTGGCCACAGCACCTATTTGAATTTTTCACCAGCTTCCGAGTTTTTCGCTTCTTGACAATGACGGGTTCCTCTTCCTTATATCTAGACGTGTGGTCACCACAGTAGTTCAGCCAATCAACGATACCTACAGATTCCACGACAAAACCGTGTGAAAAAAAGTAGTAGTCTATTTAGTCTTATGTACTATTAGCTACTATAAATGTAAGTATTTCTGCTTTAATATTCTCAAATCTTGTCGTCGTCCGCTCGTGATCTAATAATAATGCGGTCTGGCGCTCCATGAGATTTCCATGCACTTCCAATAAGCATTCCAAGCATATTTGTAACTGCATTCCAAGCATATTTGTAGCTGCATTCCCTGTATTCGCAATCCGGCTCTTGACTTCTCATATTCTGTGACGGCCTTGATCTGCTCCATCGTCTTTTTCCAAACAAACTCGGTATATTGAAACTGGTTCCATTGTTCCTTTTGGAACACCACTAAATTTCGAATTCTCCAAATCCAAGTTAACCCAATAGAGCATATTTCCCACCATAATCGTTGCACTTGTGATATGCACTCTCTGACTTGCTTGTCACATCTTGCTGATATCCGCTGCTTGAATTTCTTAGAAAGTGGTGGCGACCTTCGCTGAGCAACAAATTCCCGAAAAGACAACACAGTCGCATGCGGAACCGCCCACCCATGCCAATAACTAATAAGCCGGGCCCAAAAGGATAGGACCCGCTTACACCCCCACACAATATGTGTGACCCCTGTCCCCTCTGCCTTGCACTCTTTATCGAGGCGGCAGGCGTTATCGACCTCATACCCAGGATAATAAACATTCTGCTGGTGTGTGGCTGCTCGATACACGACCCATGTCTGATAGTCCGTCAACATGTTACCGTGTGTCCACAGTTCCTTGGTTGATTGTTCTTGCGCTTCGTGTCCCCAGTCCTCGTTTTTGTTCTTGTGATCCCTTGTCTTCAAGACTCCATCCAGTGACGCTGCAATGTACTTGTAATACATCACTCGAAATGAACGTCGAAAATGGTGCTGCATGGAGTTCCTACTTTTTTCTCCCTCCAGTTTCCTCGGGAAATAGTTCACCTTCGGGTTTGCCTTGAAGTATACAAAATCCGTTTCCTCATCGGTCTGATCCTGTCCCCGCTTCTGTTTCGACTCCCGCTCGATTTTCCACCGAAACCCGTCCTGTGCTTGTCAGTAGGTCCATTGCTCTCCAGTGACGACGTCTCGTCCTCTAATCCATCCCTTGTGCACCGTAGTCCAGCAGACTCGTCGTAACCGAGCCGGGCATGCGATTATCTGTAACGGGGGATCGTGCCCAATATATTGACCAATGCCAACCCTTGGCGAACAGATTATCAAAGTCACCAGCCACCTTAGCACTTTCACCTTTGTGTGTCCCAAATCGTCCTTCATGCGCGCTGTCCACTTGTACTCGTACTCCCCGATTCTCCATATTTTAAGTTGTCGAATAGACGTCATTTCAATGTGGTCATACTTCCGGGCCGGTATCTTCAAACGCGTTGCTTCTAATATCCACGGGTTGTCCCACCACTGGAAGGTCCCCCAAAACGCACGAATTTCCTCCGACATTCCATTGTGCCATGGTAGTTCAGATTTCGTCAGATTCACTGTAATTTTATCCCCGTCTTTCACCACTGTAGTGGGAAACATTTCGGTTTTTTGATATGTGTTAGTTCCTCCGATAACACAGTCGTCATGTACCTTTGAACTATGTCTTCTTCTGTTTTGTCGGGCCCTAAACATTGAGACAAAGTACGTAATGTCAGCCTACACACATTACCTCTGTGTAGTGCGCTTGTTTCGAATTTCCTGGTTTGTGGAGAGAGGAAACCTCCTGGTGTCGATAGCCGAAAGAAATTACTGTAAATTCGCCATGACATTGAGTACTTGGTTTCCGGTTCCATCATCCAGCACGCCAAATCTTTTACGTATTGGATGTGAATGGCCAACGGTAATGAAATAAGTCCTAAGCCACCTGCATGTCTGGGGGCGTAGACTGAATTCGGCGACATTTTATGCTTTGTCAGCCCGTCTTCCCTTGTCGGATTCCACACGAAACGCTTCTGGAACTTGATAAGCTCCTTCGTCACTTCTTGTGTCGGCGGAAACACCTTTGCTGTAAACAGTATTGCAGGTAACGCCACAGCATTAAATAAGTGTACCCGTTCAATTACCGAAGTACCACATTTCGCCGCCGTGATCAGCCGTCGTTTCACTGCTTTCAACCTATGTGACCAATTTCGTTCCCGTGGGTTGTCAGCTCCAATTTCGTACCCGAGATACCTTGTTGTAGCATTGTTTTTCAACACTGGTATGCCGCACCACGTCTCTCTCGCCCTCACTTTGTCCAAAAATATGTTAACACATTTCTTCGGTTGTACCTTGAGTCCTGATAACTCTCCAAAGGCTTGCACGACGTGTAATGCTGTCTGGACTTGTCCCGCCCGTTCTAAAAATATTGTAGAGTCGTCTACAAAGGCGGAAAAAAAGGTGACAGAATTTGTCAGTACTCGTCCCAATGGTGATAGCTTTCAACTCGTTCTTCGTTTGCATGGCAATTCCTAGCGGTTCCACTGCTAGTATGAAAAGCGGTGGGGCAAGGGGGCATCCTTGCCTAATTCCTGATATTATTTCCATTTCCCGTGATAACTGCCCGTTTACTAAGAATTGTGCTGTGGTCTTCTCGTGTAGTTTTTCCATTAACTTAATAAACTCTGTTGAGAAACCAAATTTACGCAGCACGTACAGGAGATAAGTTCTGTCGACCGTATCATAGGCCTTCGCGAAGTCCAGGAGTAGTATGCTCGCACTATCTTCCACTTCGATCTCTCTATAGTGTTGTCTGCGTTCTAGGATCGCCATCATCATCATCACCGACCTCTCCATTCTTCTCCCATGCACAAATCCTTGCTGCGAATCTTGTATCAGCCTTGCCAAAAAGGTTTGCAATCGTCTTGCCAGTATCTTCGAGAAAACTTTTTTACTTTGTAGCTGGTCTGGAGCAAGGAAATTGGTCTATAATCCATGACATTTTCCGAGTCCCCTTTCTTTCTGAGCGGGATGATTATCGCTTTGTAGAAGGAGGGCGGTGGCGTTCCCCCGCGTAAAATTTCATTGTAAACCACCAATAAGTCTTCCATCATATCATCCACAAAATCCTTGAAGAAATCATTATTGAGTCCATCTTCGCCGCTGCTTTCCTTCGTTCCAGTCGTTTCACTGCTTCTATCGGGGCTAGTAACATCTCATTTTCCTCTTGGGTTAATTGTGGAAAATGTACTGACGCCGCGAACTGCTCCAATTTGATTTCCAGCTCTGGTATAGGTATTGTGCGATGTGAAACCCCCAGTATTGGTCTCCAGCCAATCGCAAATTTGTCCGCTATTGTCGCTCCCTTGTCCGCATCTTGAGGATTCGCGAGAGTGATCTTGGACACGGTTTGGTGGGCTTCCCATACCGAAGTGCGCCGAAATAACCGTCTTACTGTTGCTGGTGATCGGTGATATCTTCTTCCCATTCTCCACTTGTTTTGTCGTAATAATTCCTCACAGTCCATTTCTATACAGTCTTGTCTTGTTTTGGCACCATCGAAAAGTAACATCTGAAGACGTTGCGCTTTCCGTCGTCTTCTATTGGCTTGCCTAGTTCTTACCTTCTTAATCGCTAACTTCCACAGAGGCACTTTTTGATCCCATTGTGCTACCCCTTCCAAAAGTGTGTCGCCTTCTGCAAGGGCTTGTTGCCTGATCTCTGCCGCCACTGTCTCCGTCCGTTTTCCATTGATAGGGTATGCCACCGGCGCATGTCTTGTTTTCATGTTAAGATTCGTTACGTCCGTCTGCATCATCAATTTCACTTCTTCGTGGTCAGACGCTACCTTGGGATGCTTCACTTCAGTCCAAACCACTTTCGAGAATTGTTCCTCTGAAACGTAAAAACGGTCCAGCCGACTTGCTGAATCTCCTCGCCAAAAGGTATACGGTATGTCCGCCAAAATTTGAGTCTCCATCCACACGTTATACTGTACTAGTTGCGAGTCCTGTAGACGCCTTCTCCGCAATAATCTCGTTAGTTCTTCACATTCTGTACGTACTTGTTTTGTCTGCCCGTTTCTATCGAGTTGTGTGGGGGTCTTCCACACAATTTAAATCTCCACCTAAGATCGTGAATTCTGTCGTTAATCGAAACCATTGGTCAAGTGCTTGATAATAGTATCCTCTTGCCACTACCGAATCGGGTGGTCCGTATATATTTACAATCTGCCAAATGTCAAACGTGATCCCAATTGACCGCGTAGTCCATAGGTGTTCTTGCCAGGGGGAAATTTTGTGAGAATATTCTGGAAAAATCAAGATTCCCACCCCTGCTGTTCTGTTTGACCCAATACTCCAAAAAGCTAACTGATGTGTATCCGCTGTGTACTGGTTAGCCCTTTCCCACATCTTCGTTAGGGTTGAGGCTTACTCCCGAGATGCAACGTGAGTTTCCTGAATGAGGATCCCCACCACGTCCGACTTACGGTGATCCTTGATCCATGCATGCATCCAATATTGTCGCCGCTCCTGAGTAAAACCTCTAACGTTCTGAGTAATCCATGAGAAGTGTCCTGGACATTGTTCTTCTCTTGTTCTTGTAACTTTCTGTGTAATTTCCATTTTTGATTGTTGATTTTGTATGTTTCCGCGTAAGTGCCCGCTAACTGCTTGGGATGAGGCTCCTGTTGGGATAGCAGTCCCATCGTGTCAACCATTCCAGTGCCCTTAGTAAGAAACCGCCAGTGAATCTGGCCTTGGAATGAGTGTTTGATCAGCATTTTCTTGGTCATTCGTTACGACCGACAGCATAAAATGATGAAGTGCTTCCCATTCTGTTGCTGTTGAAAGTTCACAGTTAGACATTGTTCCTTATATCTTTCATTTACCTTTGACGCTAGGAGGTGTCTCTTTAACTTGACCACGATGGTGTCATCCAGCGCTGCGTCTTGTCCGACCATTGCCGCAATAGTCGCGCCGTAAATGTGGGCTAGAGTTAACACTTTGCTTACCTGATGCCTCCTTTTCGGTGCACATAACTTCACCAAAGCATTCTGCCCATATGCCGCTCGTCGAAGTTTAGCCCATTCAGTAGCACTATTCCTCACCTTTTCTTCTGTTTCTCGTTTTGCAAAATATGCACCCGCTCTTCCCACTCCTTGAACTCACGAGCCGCCAACGGGGTCAGTTTATCACGTTTTCCTTGTCCTATCATCTCCTCCCAGCACTGTTTCCTCCAATCCCGAGCTAGAATCACAAATACATCATTATGCAATAATTCTAATACCTTATGGGGATGTGTGAAATGCCCGATTAAGTGGATAATTGCATCTCAGTCTGCTTCCAGCGGCTTTTTCCACTCAATCGTGTTCGCTTCGACAAATGGGATGAGTGCGCCTTGTTGTTCCTTCCATGCCATCGCCATTTCGTTCCATGCCATCTTCCATTTCATTCCATGCCATCATCCAGCCGCCCTCGTCACCACGAAATGTCACACTTTCTTTACTTACTATCGCCAGTTCATCATATAGTTCTCGTTTGACTTCTGGTCTCTCGCCTGGGTTCATGTTATCTTGAGTCTTCTCTTCTGAGTCTCCTATCCACCCCTCCCCTGTTCTTTTCTTCCTCTTCCTTGGTTTCACGGGTGTTTCCGGTATTTTTTCCTCTACATCGCTTGTATCCACGTATTCCGATACCTGCGTGTCCTCTCCTGATTGACTTGTCTCTGAGTTTTGTTCCGCTTCCAATACTGACACCCCTCTCAGATGGTTATACCATAGCATCAATTCTCGTTCTGATATGTCAAACTCTTGGGCCATTTCCATTCGCATACCACCGTCAGTAAGGTCCGCCTCTAACAACCGCACTTGGTCTTCTTCTGGTCTCCAGGTCACGTTCATGTGTAACACGTCTAGTAACCGTCTTGCCTGCTTGGAGCCTTGATGGATCAGTGTATCCATCTGCCACCGAAAAACATGGTGTATTCCGGAGTCTTCGCGACGTTCATCCTTACATACAATCTCGCCCTTGTCTTGTTCCCCTCCTCTACCTTCTCCCTCGTAGCGTGCCACTGCCATAGTCGTCGGTGTCTCCATCGCCACATCTTGGTCTTCTGTTGAGGTGTTTTCTGCTCCTTCTTGTCGCCACCCATGCACATATGCTTGGTAATGTGCCTGTTGGAAATGGAGTACTATCGGCAACCTGGAAGAGTCATTCCCCGCTCGTTTCTTCAAGCTGGTGACCCGTTGGATACAACTGCTAATGGTGATCGGAAATTCTCCACACGTGGCGTACTTCCTCTTCTTGAAGATCCTCGTTTCAGGTGCGTAATGGATTGCTCCGAGGGTTCCTGACTCTGTATCTCTACTAATCACAAAAATGTCACGTTGAAGGAACGTACCTATACTGCTCAACGTGTCATTGCTTCCCCAGGTTTCTGCCCCTATTACTGTACTTACTGCTGAAGCACTTGTCCTGTATGCCTCTAAATACTTACGGAACTCTTGTTCTGTGTTTTGGGCCGACATTTTATCGTAACCCCGTCCGAGACTCCGTAATGTCTGTTTTCTTACCCCTGGGGGAAACACTATCCCGAAGTCCATTTGTGCTCTTGCCACACATCCTTGTTTAATACTTGTTGCGCCTTGCTCTAATGCCGCGGTGTCTTCTCCTAAGTTAGAGTTCAGCAGTGCCTGAACCACACTGTATGCCTGGCAGTTTCCTGTAGCCGGAGTCTGCACTAACTGCAACCCCATCATAATCATCGCGTCCGGAAGGTTCCATTTTCGCGTTTCTTCTATTCCTTCAGTCTGCCAAGTAAACCATGATAGAGGACCCCATTTCGCATTTGTTTAATACGTTTCTTCGCCTCTGCTTCTTGAATTTGCAGTTCCGTGTTCTCGATTTGTTTGTCCTTTGCCGTTCCCTTTTTTCCCTTCAATATCAGGACTTCCTTGGGTGATACCTCTTTCGTAATTGTAGTAGCGTCACCTATCCCTTGTTCTGGGTCCCGTTCCGGCTCAGGCTGTCCCTTGACCTCGTCATTTGTGGCGCTTGATTTGGCTCTTCTCTCCTTGGTTTCTTTCGTTTTCACCCCCCCTGATTTTCCTTCCTCCGTACGTTCTATTTCTATCTCTTTTTCTATACCTGTATTTTTTACATGCATTCCTATTGCTACTCCGCTTTTTTTGTCAAGTTTTTCTTTCTGTGTTGGACTTCCGTCCACTCTTCACGTTGCGCCTTCGGAGGTGTTTCCGCTCCCCCTTTATTTGACTCCTGCTGGAGATCTTTTGCTTCTTTCTGCTCCCATTCTGCCTCCTCTAGTTCTTTCGTCCCTGAGGCCTTATCGGGTAACCTATTTTCTCCCTGTGAACTCTCCTTGGTTTTACTCGGTGTTGTTACCTGTTTGTTTTGTTTTTGTTGTTCTTGATAGACCTTCGTGACTTCCGTGAACAAATCTTCCATGCTGGAAAAAGTTGGTGGAGGTTCCGTAATCTGGTTGACCTCCACCACCGACACCAATATGCAATTCTCCTCCCGCAAAGTTTTTTCCGAGGTCGGACATCCTCGCATCTGATGTCCGACCTCCCCACATCTAAGACAATGACGTCGTCCTCTAGTCGAGGAGTGCTCGACTAGTAACATTATGCCGCACCAAAAAATCCTGCGAATTCCTTCCAGTACCTTTGGGCAGCCCCCTGCCGTGATCCTGAGTTCCCAATCTAACGATGATGCTGCCATCGGTCCACCTTGATCCATTTCCTGCAGCCGGAAAGGTGTTTGCACACGTTCCTCCAGTAAAGCATTTAGTTTTAGAATGTCTATGTTTCTAGACACATTCCGAAGAAGGACTGTATAGACTTGTTGTGTGCCTATCATGCCTCGTGAGTGATACCCTTGCCGTTTCCACACTGAGTTATCCATAACTTCTTGTTCCGGCGCGTGTTCATTGACTAGACGATGCGTGTGTTTATGATAGGGCACTTCCACTTTATCGTATTGCCGTGCCGCCTCACGCGTGTAAAAATGAAAGTTAAGTCTATGGTTTGAGCAGTCATAACTTATTCCTTTTACCTTTGCTAACATTTCCCACAATTTACCTTGTGTTTTACCTCTTGCAGTGGCTGACATCGCAATGCTCTCCTGGATACTCTTGGTGCTTTGAAAGACTCTCTTGATCGGCATTTCCCCACGCATATCCATACTTAAGCATCCTTCCACTTGCGTTCTGATGGTCAGAATCTATCTTAACCTTTGAGCATTTGTCATGATGTTCCAGAGAAACGGCGGCAGGTATCGTGCCACTATCGACCCTTCCGCCAGTCCTTTAACAATACGCCACTCCTGGTCTGTGCCCGTTCGTACTTTCCCATCTAATCCGTGTGCTTCTTCCTTTTTACAGACCTTATAGAGTAAATTAATCTCTTCCTGCTGATATTGTGCCTTGTTGAACAGAAAATCGTCCTTTTGCGCTGGACGTTGTGCTTTACCTTCCTTCTCCCCGGTTACTTTATGGATCCAGCCAGTGAGGACGTTCTCTGTCTTGGAAGCCACCTCCATCTTGTTCTTCCCAATAAATTTTGCCAGAACATTCTCCAACGATTGCTTAGTCCGAACGAAGATCCGGCATGCTTCTTGGACCTTAAGTTTCCAGATTGTCCAGTCGTGCTGTTGTTGGACAACCAGTAACTCAAATAAGTCTATCAATCGCTCTTGTTCTTTGATAGTGATCTTCGGCAATTTCGTCTCCTGATATCGCTTCTCCTCCTTTTCTTTGACCATTTGGCTGAAGACCATCTCAAACAGCTGTTGCATGAGATCATGCCATGTTTGTAGCCGCGGTCTCTTTTGTGAAGCATCGGACAATGCTTGCGCCAGGACTTCCGCCAGTGAATCCGGTGTTATCACTCGAATATCCGCGTCCGTGAGGACATGATTTTCTTCCACCACTGTATCCTCTTGGCTCTTGTCGTTTTGTTTGTTTTCACCCTCCTTATCGCCATGCCCCAGATAAGACACTACCAGGACATCTTTTTCGCCGCCGTTTTGTGCAGATTTTGTTTCTTCCGTTCCATTATCGTTCATCTGATTATAGTCTTCTTCCGCCGCTTGACTTTGTTGTGATTCCAACACAATTTCATCAATCTGACCTGGTGGCTGCTCTCCCATTTTGACCCCTATCTGCCGACTTGATGTTTGGGCCTCTTCCACTTTTCCCCCGGGTATTCCCCCGGGGTCTGGCATTTCTAACTTCTCGTCGTTTGAGATCTACTTCTTCTTGGTAGTCAAGATCCTACCTCAACCGACGCCAGGTTGACTGGGCTTTTCAGCAAAATCAGGACTGTACCAAAACTACCTTCTAATATTGAAGTCATTTGACGGAGCACCGGTAGATATACAGCTAGTACTCTCACTTCCGACACCGTGGAAAATATATTACCTGTTTCGCATTTATACAAACGTAAAATTAGATTTTAACAGGCACTAATGTATCAACTACACTCAGGTACCGGTACTACATGTAAGTAGTTTCTGCTTGGCGCCAATATTACCACCAAACATGGGAAGGTGGATGACCATCGAGCAGAAGCGCGTGCTGATTCAGAAAAACAAGCAAAAGCCTGAGCTGGCGCAGGCATAGCTAGCTGAGTGGGCCGCGAGCAAGTCAACGTTGCATATATTTCCATCCTCCACGTATTCTTTGCATTGGTTGTGGCACAATAAGCGCCACGTCGGGCTCGCAATAGCTCCGACAATACTCGACTCGACTTAAAAAAAATCTTCAATTGGCAGATCTCTACATCACGGGCATCCTGACCGTTGATTGCGATGACAGCGTCCCAAGCGGCATGAGTAACCAAGACCGATCTGAGGCGCTTACGTACAATGTTATCGAGCAATTACTAGGTTGGAAAAGCCCGATTTTGTTGTCTTTACGATAACGTGCAAGCTTTTGATCCGAATTTTCACCATGATGGTGTCGACGCCCTCACTCAAGCTGCTGAGGAGCGCGGTATTCCGCATGGTATGGCTATTCAGTGGATGGCATTGGGAACTATAAGCTCAATGTGACGGCATCGAGTGATGGAACATGGGGAAATGTGAACGATACTGTCTGTCGCATGTATTTCTTGGATTCAGGTGCTGAAGCATCGGCAGAAAAATATTTATATGCTATGACTGGATTAAAGACAGATCGACTATTACCGCCAACTCTCGGAAAGTGGGCATATAGAGCGACACGATACTACATTCTCGGTTGCTCCTGCTGTCATGTTCTTCCACATACCGTTAGTTGAGTTTTCGTACTCAGAAGGTGGTTGCAACGGTGAAAAGCACGAGTCGGTGCACGATCAAGGCATGAATTTACGCTTGTTGTGAAAACTAGCCCAGCTGAATGAGGTCAAGGCGGCTTTTACAGAACATGGTCACGTGAATGAATACTGTTGTCTTGTCAGTAAAGTTTAGCTTTGCTATGGTGGTGGTACTGCATTTGGGCGGGCGTACAGTGCGGCCGATTTTGCACGACGTGCACGTGTAATCAAGTGGGCAGTCAATACTGACATGCGCCACGAAATTCGCAGCTGGAAGCGGCGTTTTAATGACATTAGCGTAAAGCAAAGTGTCGAGGTTTTGTATACGGAGTTTTAGTTGCACACTCCCACGAGGCTTTATCAAATACCTAATCACTTCATTTTTTTAGATATAACAGCTAACGCGTTAAGCACTCCGCCTGAAAAGTATAATCGCAAGATTGAAATTTAATGGACGACCTTCTGTAACACCTCAAGGTAAAAGGTATTAAAAATAAATTAAAGTTTTTAACGTTAAAGATGAGTTTGCGTAAGATTATGGTGGTAGTTGCTACAATGATTGCCTCGGCAAGTGAGATACCGTGCCCCAATACGGGAGATTTGGAATGGACTCGCTTGGTTGCTCCTAGGATTTACTAACCCGCCCAGCCTCTTCCAGCATCTGCATGTGATTCTGAAGATAATT
>MIQA02004421.1:0-21800 GCA_001887855.2 Sclerospora graminicola | reverse complement strand
GGAGTCCACTATGGAAGGCGCCACTTTAGCTAGCACATTCTGGTATGTCAACATCTTTTCCTGAAGCTCGTCGCGTTCGCATGGATCGATTGGGTCACAGTGGTAGCTTCGTAGTGCCTCCACATCACTGCACGCCTGAAGTGCCTTAGCAAGAGAGCGCGGATGGCCGTACGTCTTTTGGAAAAGAAGCCGTGCAGCTTGCTCAATGCCAGCATCCGTAAGTTTCCATTGATCTCGAACAGACTCTTGTGTTTCTACCAATTGGCGGGTTTAGGAGATTAGCGTTGCAATTTTGTCTGGGCGTAAGAGGTTGAGACCAAGGTGAATGAGGCTCAGGGATCCTAAAATTAAATTTCTTTTTAGCGAATATTCCACTTTGTCAAAAAAGCGACTCAAATGTACTAGTATTCTTTTAGGGAAACATTATTATGAGGTATGAAGAAAAATTGAAAAAAGTCTGATGAATGTAATAAATATATGTCTACATCTACAGTTACCTTATCTTTTGCGTATTACATAACAAATGTGAATGTATTCAGTATTAGATAAATCATCTTTCAATCGATATTACTCATTATTTGCGATTGTTGCCTAATGATGATGGAGACCCCACACTCGGTTTGTAAACCTAAACATCAGCGAAGCAGACGTCAAGAAACTCGTGCACTCGATGTTTTAATCGAATTTCTCGTCTTCGTAACAGAATGGTTGGCTCAGCAACCACTCTTCTTCAGGTACTAATTGAAAGCTCTAGCCCAAGTGGCAAAAATCATAAGCGATGTGGCAGCGAAGTTACAACAACAGCAAGTACAAAAATTTGTTGATGAGAAATATACTAAACATTTTCGGTCTCAGTATACAGTTTTCTTGGTACGGGTGTGATGGCTCCAATACAATAATATCATGTTCCAAACACGGAGGACTTGAGTGAGTATACTATCTGACTCCCATTTCCGGTGGGTCTCTTGTGACCTTCACCGGGCAAACCAATGACAACTAGAGGGGACCTTGTTAACTTTCTGCTGTGATCCAATGACGACTTGTGCCTTAGAAAGAGAAACGTATACTGATTTTATCCCTAAATCCAATATAAACCTATGGTGTACCTTATCCAACATAGCGCAGCGGTGCTTGTGTACCTTACCCAAAATAGCGTAGCTAGCCTTGTGTACCGTACCCGAAATAGAGGGTCCAACCTGGACGGCATCTCCAATATTTTCTTCTTCGCCGCCCGTTTAGTTGTCGGTGCTTCGCCCGGTTACCACAAGGATATGACCTCCCTGGACCCTACCATCGGCCGCCTTTTAGCCCACTTGATCCGGCTGATTGATTCCGAGCAACATGGCTGGCCGGACCCAACGCACCTGGGCCACCTCTCCTTAGCTTCTTTTCCGCGTCCAGGTGCTGGTCGGACGCCTCTGAGCCTCTACATACACCTCTCACAGTCATAACCCCGATGTCTGTTAGCGGCTGACCCGGGCAGCCAATTTGGTTCAGCATTTCCTCCGATCAGGTTGGCGGATTTATCCCTCATCAGTCAGTTGACTATTTCGGAGCCACTTCACCACACAGCCAAGGTGATGGAAGTGACCAGTCCAGCCAGCTCGATCCTGACCAAAATCAAGACCTGGATGGACGGAGTACCCCTCCGACAGTCAGTCATCTGGTTCCCCCATGGGTCGGAAAGAAATTTGGAGAGCGTCTACACCACACAATCATGTACCTCAAGAAGACCTTCCAAAACTGGATCTCCCTGCTGCAATATTCCGAAGTACGGAGGAGTTAAAACAAGTGAAATACAATTGCAGGACTCATTTGAACATTTAAGATTGAGTAGAAAGGAACCCGGAGGCGGACCGGATAGCGTAAAGGAAGAAAAATGTCACAGGACGACAAGAAGGGACAAATGAGGCGCGGCTAAACAAGCATGACCAGAAAGAAGAACGTTGGGTGAAGGTGAAAAGATGGTCTAGAGTCAAGGGGTCCAAGTCCATGGCGTCTGCCCTGTCCATATTGAATACAAGATAAGAATGGCAGCAATATTAAGCAGTTGCAGAACATGAAGGAAATACAAGAAGAAGATACGGATAACCAGGAACAGGCCAGAGCCGCTCACTGTCGATCTGGAGATATGATGAAACAAAGTCATATCTCACAGACGGTATCCGAAATTGGAATGAAGAATACAAAGGGCTCCTCTAAGGGAAAAGTTCACCTCTGTTCTGGAACGTCTCGGTTGAAACTGGGGGCATCTAATTTGTCAGATGGTGGTCGCTAACTCGGTTGGCTCAACTGACCTCGAAGAGGTCGGCTGAGTCAACAGATCCTCGGTTATAAAATTATACAGGCACTTTCACGCAAAATCACAGACATGGATGGCACTTTTTTCACCTATATCACATTTTGTTCTAGAGGTCGGTGTGTCTTCTCTAACATGGTTGAACCTTCGATTAGGAGCCTAACCGAGGTGACTCAAACAGAGGTGAAGTTTTCCCTAAGGAAAACTTCAACTAAACAACACCACAAAACTGATAGCCTAATCAAGAGAGCCAGATCAAACAACAAGTCTCCTCTTGGCTAGCCCAATTGAACAATGAAGAAGGCAACTGCAGGCCAAATATTTTTACCACATATACGCATACCATCGAGGAACACATTACATTGCAACAAGCCTTGATGAGAATGGAGATTTCGGTCGTACCAACTACAGCAACTGGTAATTGCCAGGTATATGCGGTATGTCAGGCTCTCACACATGCTCTGGTTTAGTAAGTAGTTCACCACATGTATTAGAGGGGTTATCGAAGGCAATTAAAGAAGGATGCTTGAGCTCAGAAATTCTGACTTGTTCTTGCTCAACCATCCCCTGGTCTGGTCGTCGTCCTTGTCTCTGCCGTAAAAGTCCTTCAGTTCGGACGTCCCCGACATCCTGACCCTAGTTATCGCCGGGTCGAAAGCCTGGGCAGATGCCATGTTGGCCCGGCGAGCCATACCTATGTCCAGGTTATCTGGATCATAGTGGTACTTAGCCGACCTAATCGACTCCATATCGATGTTACTACACTCCGCGCCAAGTTATTATGAGCACCTACGTTTTGGCCCGTACCTCAGTCAATTTTACGAGTTTGTCGACGCTGTTTCGATATATTGTTCACAGAGCCAAGCCACGCGCAAAACACTTTTTAACATTCCTAAAACGACATTTCAAAGATAGGATGCATACAAATAACCATTTTTTGGGATGCGACAAAACTTATGAGCACCCGACTGGTTTACAATTGCCAGTATAAAAAGAATGATTGTCGGAACTATTGGCATGGCTATCAGTCACGCGTTTGGGCCAGTCGACATTCAGAACGATGGGGCGAGGGCCTCCGCTCTCCGATGAGGACCGAGGCAGGATCAAGGGCCTGCATGAGGCTTCGTTCAGCGTCCGGGAGATCGCGCGCCGGGTCGGGCGCTCAGCGGGAGCTGTGCAGCGTGTCCTCGACGGTTACACGACGGAACGAAAGAAGCCGGGACCGCCAGCAGCGGTGACCGAGCGCGAGGTGCACTTGCTGTTGCGTACGGCAGGGACAGGCCAATTCTCAGCCCGCCAGCTAAAGCACGAGCTTAAACTGGCGGCGTCGGTGCGTTCGATTCAGAGAGTGCTTGCCGATCTCGATTGGTTAGTGTACACTAAGATGGACAACACGCTGCCGCTTACCACCCGAGACAAGGCGAGGCGACGCGACTGGGTGTGGGAAATGCTCATGCATAAGGATGGCGTCGGGCTCTGGGATACCATTATCTTATCTGACGAAAAAAATGGAACCTCGATGGGCCCAACGGTTTTCAACACTACTGGCGTGACTTCCGTCACCCGCCCCGCCAGACGAAGCGACGACAAGCTGGCGGTGGATCCGTGATGGTGTGGGCGGCCTTCAGCGCCACCGGTAAGACGAAGCTGGCAATCTTACACGGAAAACAATGGTCGGAAGACTACATTTTTACTGTCGCCGAGTACTTGCTTCCATTCACCCACCTTCACTACGGCCTCGACTTCATCTATCAGCAGGACGGCGCGCCGATTCATACGTCAAAGTGCACCAAAGCGTTCCTCGATAAGCAACAGGTCCGTGTTCTGGACTGGCCGGCACGATCACCGGACCTGGACCCAATTGAGAACCTATGGTCGATTATGTCTCGGCGTGTCTACGCTAACTGGAGGCAGTACGACAGCGTTGGCGAGATAACGGTTGCGCTCATCGACGCATGGAACTCAATCGAGACTTCGGTCCTGCGAAAGCTAATTGAATCCATGCCACGTCGTTGCCGCGAGGTCATTGAGAAGCGAGGCAATAAGCCTCACTACTAATAAACCATCGTTCCGACTATCATTCTTTTTATACTGGCAATTGTATACCAGTCGGGTGCTCATAGGTTTTGTTGCATCCCAAAAAATGGTTATTTGTATGGCTGCCTATCATTGAAATGTCGTTTTGGGAATGATAAGAAGTGTTTTGCGCGTGGGATTACTTTGTGAACAACATATCTAAACAGCGTCGACAAACTCCTAAAATTGACTGAGGTACGGATCAAAACGTAGGTGCTCATAATAACTTGGCACGGAGCGTAAGTGACGGTCTTCTATTATGGGGCCTGTCCGGGTCGGCTACCTGCACGGCGGATGGGCGGTTCAGCTTGGGGCATGCACTCCTTCTAGCGAACTGATTCCATATCTTCATCCACCATAACTCCAGTACCATGCTAGATTGATTTATGCGTCCGTTCTGTTGTTTGGGTAACCCTTATACCATTTCCCATGGTGGCCGGTCTCACTCAGGGCCGTGGTTCCAGGACTTTTCATGCTTCCAAACTTGGGCGCGGTTACCACATGCGCTGCTTCCTTAAAGCCATGCACCATACGGTTGATGCCTAAAGATAAATCCAACGAATCTACCTCCGAAGGGGATGACTTGTATAGTGAAGAACCAGAATGCCCCTCGGTCACCTTGCGCGGGAGCAGCTGGCAAAAGTGGGGCAGTGTTGGTGGTGGCCATCATCTTCTGAAATTAAGCGCGGCCCACTAAAGGCACCAGGCTATCGTGTAGTAAGTGCACTGGTCGCTTCCTTCGGCTTGTCTGCCTCCAGGTCAAATAACTGGTTCAGATCAAACGCACCGGAATTAATGCCGGCTTGTTTGAGCTGGTCGAACAGTCCTCTAATAACTACCAGAGGTGGACGGGGGAGAGACGGGTCCTTTAGCCCACCTTATAGGTCTGGTAATCTTAAGGAACCCGTCGACAGCGAAAGCTGACCCAACTCTCGAAGGTAGCACGTCCGTTCCAGATCGGCTTCCATGACTGTATGCGGTTATGCATCCACCTTTTCTTCTTCATCCTCGAAATATAGCAGATCGAGATGTACCCCGGTCTGGACTGCGCTATGAGGCAGGTAACCTGGATCCCGGATAGTTGCTTTCCACTCCGGTCGTACCCAACCTTGGGTTCTTCCTCTTTCTGTTTTTTCTTTGATATCCATAACATACATTTTTTTGGGATCATGATTAAACCATGATCCTTTAACGGATAATAGTACCTGCACTATAGTCCGGGCCAGCTCCAGTTGATCCTCTTTAATGTCGATCTCGTACTCCTCCAATCCGAGTCGACCTTCGCATCTTTTCATCTTCTGCAGCATTGGGGGCGATATGCCTTCCCCCCCCAGAAAACGCTCCCCCAAGAAGACGTTTGACAACGGCAATGGCAGCGGCGACAGCAGCTACGACGACGAAGACAGGTGAGACAGGGGTCACAGCCGTACAAGGATCCGCAAGAATGGAGAGAATACACATACCACGGCCAGTGAAAAAGAACTAGCTGTTGGCCCTCCGCTGGACGAAGTAGATTTTGCAAGTTGGGATGAGGTAAACTCATTTATGGCGCTGTATATGAAGCAAGATCATTTCAGGTGCGAACGATGTTGTAATTTCTAAGCTAAATTATATATTATCATTTCAGGTCGTTATTGTCTTTATTTATGTTAATGCTAATTATTCAACTGATATATATGTTCTAGCACTTTCGGTTGCACTCGTCAATATCTGCTGAAGAACGCAACAGGAATGTTCGGGGCGCAAAATCGAGCGTTTTCGTGCCATTTCGTGCCTGAAATCTTTTAATAAATAATAAATAATAAAATTGAGTGGTGGGGAAATATGCTATACACCGTGGAGTCTACCGGATAGAGAGCTAGGCGAGTGGAGAACATTCCTCGAATATTCTTTGTTCGTCTAACTACAGTCAGTAGTAATATCCAATCTTTTTCGCATTTTCCATTGTAATAGTACTCACAAATCATTTATTAACATTTTACAATTACTTTAAGCCCCAACCCGTTTTGGGAATTTTGGGTTGGGTAGAATCTAAGGAGCTCCCAAACATCACAAAGAAAGTACAGTCTAATGGGTGAGTAATGCACTGGCGTGATGGTAGCTGTTGTGGAGTAAGGAAAATGCCACCCATGTAGTGCCCACGCACAATGTATCCATTTTGGAGATAAAGAGAAAAGAGATGACAGAACGGATAGATAGCCCGAGATGACATGTATGTACGGAATTTATGGGGCAAGAAGAAATACATTAAAAGAGAAGAAAAATTGAAAAATGAAATTGAAAATACAGGTCACTTTTCTACAAATGTAACAAAAGAAAGTGAAAGTTGAATATTCATAAAAAAATAAATAGAAGTGCATCATTATCATACTTGAACGCTTGGATTTTCGTCGCAATGAAGTGTGGGCAGCAGGGCAGCACATGCGACACAAGTCACCGCGCATTTAGTACCTAAGATGGGCACGTTTCAGTGAAATTGATGAAGAGCGTCGATCACTTGAACGCGAGTTAGCAAAAGAGTTAGCTGAATATCAGTTGAGGATGCTAGGTTTAATGAAGATGCCAGAGGCGGAGGTTTTCAAGACGAATTCGCAAACTCGAGAGAAGACGTCGAAGTCCATAGACTATATTCACTCTGATCTATGGCTTAATCGAATAGATCAAAATTATAGATGATGGATTAAATGATAGAGCGAAACCGCTTCGGAGAAAACTTTCATAAGAAAGAGGTCGCTCAAATCATCAAGCAGAAAAGCATCGAAGGCGCATCGAGCGCTTGGATTGGTCTGGTAGATCTCATCATATGGCGTCAATAAAAAACTCAACGCTAACACCAGCGTCTAATTTAGTATGTACCTAATGAAGGAACAGCGCATGAATGTAAAATATCAGAAGCGGTAGCTAGTATTCGAATATGACTACATGTAATTAGGGGGATCTACTACCCGAAGAAAAGTTGCCTGTAATTTACTTTCTTAAATTATGCGATAAGTTACATGTATACTCTAGATGTTACTCATTCATTACACTAACCGTTCTATTTAATCACATAAGGTGTTTTAAGAGCTCCTTAGATTCTCCGTTGTGGATATGATGATGGGTAGATCCTAATCTGCACCCTAGCCTTCTGATACTCGAAAAGGTTTAGGACATAAAATGGTCCTACTTGTGGTGGTATTTGTGTAAGTACATTTTTTATTGCGCTGATCCAAATACTTGGTGTCTCGCATGACAAGAAACTTGACATGTGTATGAAGAGGTATAGAACATTGATGAACAAAAAAGTCAGTGCAAGAAGTATTAAACGCGATCCAATTTATTTGTCATTTACATTTACACTATAAATTCGGCTAAGTCCGGTTGGGTGCCCAATTCAATTTCAGGCGGTGCCCTTAGTGTTTTCCTTCCCGAAATATACGGACCATAATTTTTTCACAGAGAGCCCTTAAAACATTGATCTCGTCCGCGTCATACACACATGTCTTGAACAAAATATTGTTCATGTTTATCTCCTGGTGCATCATGAGGCTGCTGTTGTCCGGTCACTTTAGATGCCCACCCAGTCAGTAGCTGTGGTACTTCGCCTGCAGTTTTAACATTTTCCTGGCCTGACAACATCCACAATTACTTGATTATAATGGTGGGCCGTCAATGCTGCTTATTTTTCAAAATGGTTCAGTCTTCCCCCTTCTGGATGAAGATCATTTTAGATAAATCAATGATACGTTCGATCTCCTTTACGTTGAGCTTCGGTAATCGTTGCGCCGTGCTCGACAGACGAGAGACGGGTCCTTTGGCTCTAACATAAATGGAGGTAAACAGCTGCTGTGTCAGCTCTAGCCACGCTTGCACTCGTGGCTTAGGATGCACTGCTTGTTTTAAATCCATAGTTAGTTCACATGCCATGTCCTCCGTTGAACTATGCTATCTATTTTCGGGAGAGTTTTCTTTGGACCTCGAGACCGAGGAAGTGTCCCCTCTCTTTTGGATAGCTTTCAAAAGGAGTGTCAATATATGATCTACCTTTGATCATTGATATTGTACTTGCCCAATATTTACCTCATCTAATACCGAATCTATTGCCGCATAGATTACCGATATTGGTAACCGAGCTACTACCGGTATGATGTCAGCCCCTATCTTCTCCTGCGTCTCCTGTACCAGTTTGTCAATGGCCGCTCTCGCATTTCCCTCCCCTCCAAGTCGCCCCAAGAACTCTCCTGAGAGGACAATGTACACGATGAGCCGGGCCCTGGGCCCGAATCCACCATTAGTTTTGCGTCGTCAGTACTTATTCACTCTCAAATTGGTACCACTGTACAAGAATGTATTGTGATCTTTGTTTCAGAATAAATTTTGAAGCAGTTTATTCTCTATAAATAGAGTAATTTTCCTTCGGCTACTATATCTTGCTTTTCTCTAAAAACTTTCAGTGATCCTTGATTTACGCTTTAGCATAATTGATTTCAGGAAATACTATTTGCTGAATCAGGCCTAACCATGGAAATCAATCTACTTTTTAACCGTTTCTAATTCTTGTTAGCGTATCTTTTTATCTAACATTGTCATCTTAATCTACCTAATCTATTATTTAGTATTACCAACTAGCTTTAATAACACTTGCGCAGCAAGCTCTGAACCTATTACGAGATATACCCTTTTTTCGGATGCAACCTCTAGGATGCATTGTTAGTTTGCATCTATTTCTCACTCTGTTTTGCGCACAAGTCCTTGCAGTTTTTGCCATCTAGTATGTTCAACTGCAAAACTCGCCTGATGTAGATTGCAGTATTTATTTTAAAAGAGGGAGGGACGGCATGAAAGATCTAATTCCTTTACTAGATAAACTAAGAATAACAGGTAAAAAACACATTTGCTAGAGATAGTTGGCTTAATTGTTCTTCAGGCTCTAACTAGAAATTGATAATTTGCTGCGATAGCTGCAATGATTAAAATTTAAAAATAAAAAACTTAAATTAATTTATGGGGGCGTTTATAATCACCCCCAAAACCATAGACTCACCCCCAAATTACAGTAGAACCCATATTAGCTACGAAAAAACGAACAAAATACACAGCTAGATATAAAAGAACCTGTTCCTTGGTTGTGAAACTTCTTGTCATTTTGCTTATGACCGTCGATTGCATTTGACTTTAGAGGATCACCTTCTTTTACTTTCGAGTCCTCCATAGGCAAGATTTACATGCCACGTGATGGAGCTGCAATACTTTAGTGCTCTTCTTTTCGTTGTCCTTACTAAGAGCACGTAAAAGCCATACGGCTTGGCTGGTTGGCCTCGACATGGAAACCACGCCTTCGTCTTCTTCTTCTTCTCTCCTCTCGTCGTCACTTCCACATCAATCACGTCCTCGTTCGCTTGTTTCTTCCTTTCCACCTTCACTTGCAGCCGTGGCTCGCCTCTTGACCTTCAGTGAGCGTCATGGAGACATGTGCGCTATCATGTGAGGGCACTCTATTGAAGTGGCAGTAGCAATTCTTCTGACTGAACCGCTTCTGCTATTTATTAGAAGTATATGCAACATGACGCACCTCATAACGCTGAACGGGCGTGCTTTAACCTAGCAGAGCGAAAACCAGTATATATCGACGTAACAAGTGAAAAAAGGCCAAGTCATTTACAAGTACTTAACTTTTAAAGCATAAATCTTGCCTATGGAGGACTCGAAAGTAAAGGAAGGTGATCCTCTAAAGTCAAAATGCGTATCGACGGTCATAAGCAAAAACGACAAGAAGTTTCACAACCAAGGAACAGGTTCTTTCCTCTAAAACATCTGGCTGTGTATTTTGTTGTTTTTTTCGTAACTAATATGGATTCTACTGTATATTGGGGTGAGTCTATGGTTTTGGGGGTGATTATAAACGTGCCCTTAATTTATTTAATTATTCAAAATAATATTTATTCATTGTAAAAATCAAACAATATTATTTTATATTTTATTTAAAATGACTTCTTCTTCTCCCTTGACTGCAAAATATTTTCCGTCATATAATTTATTTTTTTGATTAACACGCTAGTGAACGGACTGCATAGGTTATACTACATCGACGATCTAAACAAAGTATAAAACGGTGTCTAAAGTACCCCTAGACTCTTTCTAACGAAGTCCTAACTGGTCTGTGGTCTGGGAACAAAGTACCACAGCAGATGACAGCGTTAATTGGTCGTATGCAACCATGATAACATTACAGTAGTGAATTATTGGTTACTTAGTTTAATTGATTTGGATAAATTTCTTAATAGACTGGCGTCCTCGTTTCTTTCAAACGCACATGTTGTCATAAATACGTCGAGAATCTAAAGTACAAGGTTTTGCCATAGAGTCAGTATGTCGTGAAATAAGTTCGATTTAATTTGGCTAAGTCCGATTGGGTGCCCAAATCAATTTTAGGCGGTGCCCTTAGTGTTTCCTTTCGGGAAAATGTTGACCAGGTACTCCTCAAGAGTGACGAAATGTCCAAGGCCTGGTGGAAGTCAATTTTCTGGCGTATCAGATCACTCAATTCATCTATTCATAAGCGATTGTGTCAATGGAGGACCAGGCTCGGTTGGTTTAAACAATACGGGCACAGGTAGAAGGTTGTATAGTACTGAGCCTTAAAGGTGAAAGTCCCCTTCTTAAGTAAAAAAATATTCAAGAAAGCATCACAACAGTGGAAACAACAAAGGACACTGGGTGTGAGACATGGTGGCCCAGGTGAAGACCATAACCTACAATGGGTTGTTTTTTACGAGAGAAACAGCAGAAAAAATTGAAGGCACCCGGGCGCCCAACCGTTAAGAGATAGTGACCACACCAGCTGGGAAGACGCAGATTTCTTACCGCAGCACATTTCTTGTGCGTGCGCTGTGATATATTTTCTTTCTGTTGCGTCCCTCCAGCTGTGCGCCGCATGCGCGTCTCAGATGCTTAAATTCTACGGTGCCGTGCTGACGCTAGCTGACGTAGCAGTAGGGGAGTGATGTTGGGACTCATACCTTTTTACAGCGTGGAGTTTGAGTGTGGATTTCCTTCATTAACCGATAAGTCGAGTGTGTAACCGCGTTTTTGCTTTTACATGTTTACTTACAAAAGTGTTGGCGGCGATGAAATGCTCGGTTTTATTTTAAATTTTACTAATCCGTTAAAAGTGCGGAAACGTGACATCCAAGGTATAACCCAAGATTTCTACTCGATGGACTTGGAGCGACAAGGTTTCAGCCCTGAGCAAGCCGAAGGTGCATTGTAAATCGACAAGTCAGTTGGAGCTGGAGCCATTTGATATATTTATTCGTCTTATATAGTAGCGATGTGTTTGAAATGCTTTTTACGAGATAATCAGCTAAGTAGTGGAGGTGGTTCAGCTATGGATGCTTATTGATTATAGTACTTGTTGAGGCGTTCAATGGGATATCCGTTAAGTAGATCGCTGCACCTACGACTACGCTGGCGCAGTGACGGAGGATGATCGGCTGTACATGCGTGGCGCTAAAAATCAGGATTGAACCGCATTAGATGACGGCAGTGAATGATCATTAAATAGTTCAGTAGCTGGTGGATGACAATAGACAGCAGCGTTGACGGAGGATGGTAAGGTTTTCACGTTCGGCAAGGGGTAGTTCCAAATGCTTGGGCTACGGAGACCGCAAAAGAAACACAACTACAACCTGTTCAGATTCAGGCTTTGGCCGATATCAATATTACTTCGTACATGGCTGACATTCATTGCCATGTTCACTTGCTTTCTGTCTTTAATTTATTTGTTGACCTTTTCGTAATCAGAGTATCGTGCAGCGACTATCATATGGGCGCCATCGCGACCCCCCCCTGCGCTAATGCTGCAGGCAAGGACTTTTTCTTCCGGAAGTAGGAAAGTGAGCAATAATCAAAGTAAGCGTAAGCAATGTTGAATCAAATTGCTTGCTGCCGGCAAAAGAATAAAACAATAACTCTAAGCTATCATATAATTTGTTTCAAGTGATGTATCGTCTTTTGGATGCCTACAGAGTGTTCATGCAAGATCGACGTCACATTGACGCCCTTCTGTCCACTAAGGTACTTTCTAAAGTGTTTGAGAGGGGTTTCTGATACTATATATGTAATTTAGATGCTAGACACATCTCTAATTCTTGCTTTAGAGCAGTCATGGAGCTATCGGTTTTCTCTTCCCAATGTTTGACAACTGAGAAAAGGTACCGAGCAGAACTGGAACAACACGGATGGGGGAACTACAGATACAGAGAGATAAATTCGTCATGCGTAAAGTACGTGGAGCCATGCGTTCGGCGTCAATAGCTGCGGGTTTTAAGCAAAAGAAATGAAAACACACGTGGATCATGATGGAAAGACCTACGAGGTTGTTTAACTGACGCACAAGCAGATCATTTTTAAATACTCTTTAATACGATTGGCCCCAAAAAAATGGAGACCAAGTACCAAAGTATATACCGCTTGATGCCTGTGTATTTTCAACTTGTTTTCACTTCCACGATTGAAATCTTCACCCATCGACAACTTCAGGTCCATGTGTTTCTTTAAGATACCGCAACATCTTCTTCGCTCGTTTCCAGTCATCTTTTGTTGGATTGCGTGTTTGCCTGGCACTGCAATATTTTTGAAAGTCACTACGAAGCAAGGATTTCAACATTCCATAAAGTTTTGTAAGATCCATTGATCTCGTTACATTCTTCATTGTGCAGGAATAACCACCATGTGTCGGTACGGCTCCCCATTGGAATCAACTTGATTCTCCCACGTCGTCCCTGCCTTTGACGGATGTTTCTAATGTAAATTATGCAGTACATGGTCATACCTATAGAATGGCAGCTCAATAGGTTTGAGCAAAGGAGAGTACGGGCCGAACCGGAGGATCTTCGTTTCCATGTACATTGGCTCGAGCGTGACATCCCCGAAGTGCGAATGGCATGGAGCATTGTCGACAACAAGTACGACGTCTTTGAGATCGTCTAAGAGGCGCAGTCGGTCAAAGACGGCAGAAATCCTTGACACTGCGGCTTCTTGAACGAGCCAAACTGATGCTCCCAATAACGATACCGTTCGCGCTGATGCACGAATTAACATGCATGGTCCGTACACCCGACGCTGTAGTGAGCTTGACCACCCGGTGCCCTTTTTTGCTCCACCCGCAGCCGCGACAGCACCACATATTGATGATGGTCTTGTCCATGTAAAATATATTTTTTCCCGGCAGCTTGGAACTGGAGGAGTTTGAGGAGAAAATCCTTACGCTTGTCCTAGTTTACACTCGTGTTGTATAGATCTCTTATCTATGTCAGTCATCTTAATAGAGTAGCCCAGGCCGTCAAGAGCCCTACCCACCGTCTGACGGGACCCAGACACGGCAAACTCTTTCTCGATCAGCGTCGCCATCTGGGCCAACGAGAGCAAGCAATTATCCTCAATCAGACGCTGTAGAAAGTCTAATTGGGGCTGTTGAGGCAGGCGTGAGCGATTACCCCCGACCTGGCGCGCTGCAGGTTGGCCGTGGTCGCGATACACCCATGTTGAAGCTGTCATGCGCTTAACGCCGTTGGCAGCGGTGATTGCGCGCTAATCACGTCCGTCTTGAGCCGCTTGGAAAACACGCAACTTGACGTCGAGATTGTAGCGTTGGTATGTCATCTTGGTAGTTGGTTGGGAAATGAGTTTTTGTTTTATAAATGCGAACACGCCTGGGTGCGCGTATAATGAATTTGGCGCGAAAAACTTGCGCGTACAACGCCCGAGGCTATACCCCGCTCGGTTTTTGTTTGGCTAATGATGTTGATAGTTATACCGTTTGTGATGGTTTGTATAATTTATTGAAAAGGTGTCGAATAATTTTGGTCATTGCTGATTCTATTTCGTACATTTGACGAAATAAAAAGTGTATACTAATAGAATAGATATTTATTTTATCAAATTGGGCTTTTCTATAATCAAATTGAGGATGGGAAGAAACGCAAATTTGACTGAAATGGAGAAAGCTTAAGCTTTTACGATGAGCCGGGCATCTTCGAGTGTCTCAAAGATCTCCAAAGAAGTTGAACCATGAAGAAAGATTATTTCGAGCTATCCTAAAGCATATGATACAAAGAAGTCGACTGACAGGCCCTCGGTTTGACCCCGACATCGAAAAGATTGCTCATTCAGCAGGCCTATAAACGGAATCAACTTCAACAAGAACTACAACTTCACGTAGAACCTACACAAATGCGACAGATACTTCAAGATTGCGATATTTGAAGTCTTACAATCGTATGCCTACCTAAAGGAATAAAAAAGATTGTTTCGAATGGGGAAAACCAATGTCACTTGGGATGAAGTTAAGTGGGGTAGACATCTTTTCGGACGAGAAGAAGTTCGAGTTAGACAACCCAGATGGAGTGCAATGCTACTGGTATCAGACAAGAAAAGCAGTATTTTCAATGTGTCAGTCCGGTGGTGGATCCGTCATGGTTTGGGGATGCTTCAGTGCCAAAGGAAAGTCAGAACTAGCCATGCTTGAGGGCAACCAGGACTTAAAAAGTCTATTATGCAATTTTCGAGTTTCTATTTCCCTTCGCCCCTTTAAATTTTTTTATGGAGTTTACTTCCTTTTCTAGCAGAATAAAGGAAGCATTCACACTGTTGAACTTTAGCATTGGTTTTAGTCATTAAGCTTGTTAGGAATGCCTTTAAGGGGCATTCCTAACGAGGTCATGGGTCATGACCCCTAGGAATTCACGAACTTTCATTGATCCTTTCAAAGAAGGGGTGGGGGTGTTGTTTTTCGTGACCCGTGACTCGAAGGTGGGGTCATGACCCCACTGGCGTTTACACTTTTAATGACAATATATACACACTTTGCGGCTACTTGCCGGTACCGTTCCCAAGCTATTCTTTTTCGCAAGGTCCAATTACAACTTCTAGCTATTGGACCGGCGTAAAAAAAGTAGTGCATACTAAAGGGACCACTACAAGCCAAGTTTGCTAACTGCAACCACACGTTAGTTGCGTGCTTGAAACTTTATATCAACCAAATGATCTATTGACTTGCAATAAAAGATTAGACAGAGGTTGTACGTGACGATTGCAACACTCTTCATGTTAGGCTGTCTTTCGTTGTGACTTTTCTACACCAATGGGTCATAACCCCCTTAGGAATGTATTTCAAACAACCACCTAGTTTCAAACACATGGGCCCGTGACGACCCCTTTAGGAATGCCCCTTAGCAAAATATATTCCATGTAAATCCACTACGATATATTTTTACCTGCTAATCCAAACGTAAATGTCGACGTTCACTAAATTCCACGAGCTACTAGTGTGCTGCACTTGTGAAATGTATGCGATAGTTTCTGCCCAAAAAGAAAGTGAATACTTCCTCTGTCCAGAAATATAAGACCGTTTTTTCTAAAATTCATTTTTAAGCAGAGAGGGGTTATCTGAGGCTAGCTGATTGGACGTTTTGAATGGTTAGTCCATGCTGATTGGAGGAGTTTTTGTTTTATTCAAAACGGCTCAGCGGTTTTCGAGATATAGCCTTTAAAGTCGGACACTCCATGGGGTCCGAGCTCTCAAAATGACGCAGACGGATCCGAGACACCGCAAGCACTGCAAAAACTTGGCAGCGGCCTAGAGCAAGAAGGTACTCGCTTATATGTTCTAAAAATGCGTGGTATTTCTGCTGTTTTAGGGTGTGACCATGGATCTTACTTTAATATTTGACTTTCTCAGCAGATACGTCGTTTATGGGCATGAGCCTACAATTAACGATTGCGCGAGCGGTCGTCGTGGTCGCAGTGACCAAAAATAACGCGTTGATGCGGAATTCGTCCGCCTCGCGCAAACGCACGCACTTATTTGCTTTTTAATTGAACCAAAAATCGGACCTTAGCGGAGTATCTTTGAATTTATATATAAAATCGTACTTAAAATCAATTCGGCCTTATATTCCTTGACACGCTTAACTGTAGGCGCGGCCTTATATTGCTGGACAGAGGAAGTATATTTATTAGATCGGACTAAAATATAGCTAACCTAAAATATGTATTTTGATAATATCTACTTCTCACGAATAAATCTAATATCTTTCATCCTTATTGGATAAGAAATTGCGTTTAAAACTTTGTATTTGCTAGATTTTTTGTGGGGTGTGGCTATCATCCATCACGTTATGATCATTCTTTTGCCAAAATAGGGTACTTTTTCAGGTTTATTGCCAAACTAGGATTCAAACGTCAGAATAAGGTGCTGTTTGTGAATAAAGTCCAAATGAGGGTCCCCCAAAGATTTACAATCCAAAGCAGCCTACTTTGGTAGAATAGCAGCCCAAATAACCTTGACTTGGCAGTTCTCATGGTGCACTGACAGTGGCTTATTGTGCAGAAAGTGACGCCAACGCCATGGATCGATGTTGGAGCTAATGAGACTGGCCAAACCTGCTTTTACACTGTTCGGCGTCCAAAACGATGAAATTTTGTCCCGGGAAGAACCATCGACAACATGCCGGAGCAACCACAATTAAACGAAAAACATGATGTAGTTATCTAACCCTTTCGGTGTTGACATGATCTACATCATGAGGAAGCATTATCAGCGCCAATATATGTAAAGGGGACAATCAAAGTAGGACATCTATATTGGCAATCCGTGACCGAGTTAACGAATCTTCAGGCTGTTTCTCTTCGTCCTCAAATCTATAGGGGTTGTCTGCTCCAACTTCTAGCAACTCTTTTACCACCACAGGCTTGTTCATGAGGCATGATAACATCAATGGTGTCACCCCACTTTCATTTGTCACTCGGGCTTCGCACCAAGCCGCCGCAGCTCGGCGACCGTCTTCTCGCGATTTTTACTCATAACAAAGTGCGAGTTTTCGTTCTTGCCTCCAGCTGCGCTTGATTCTCTACTAGTAGCTTCACTGTTCGAATATTTCCATTCGCTGCGGCTTTATGGAGAGCCGTTGTACGATTCTTCGTGGACGCATTAGGATCTGCAGCGTACTCTGGTAGCAACTTGACCATAGCAAACTTGTTTTCCTTTGTCGCATAAAGTAATATTGTCGTGCCCTCTTTATCCAAACACTGGACACATTCTGGCGCGCGTTCTAGAATATAAGTTATTACTTTTCACCATCCTATTGCGCTACAAAGTGGTGCGCCATGCGTTTGTGTGCATCCTTAAAGTCCATCAGCGTCTTTTTAATGTCCGTAACACCCATCACTTACATTGATTCGATCGTCTTCTCAAACATCTCCAAATTACCATCTAAAAGCAACATTTAGCAATACAACACACGATAATAATGCACACAATCAAGACTTTTGACACTTTAGTGACGCGCTTTCGGCACTGGAGAGTAAATTACCAACAATGTTCTTTTCTTGAAGTCGCGCTGATTGTGGAAGCTCACAACACGGCTACTTTCAAAGTTAGTATGAACAATCAATTGCAAAAAAGGATTTAATTTTATCTTAAAAGCATTTATAAAGAATTAGTTTTTTATTGATTTGGTTAATAAATAAAAATATATTTCTATTTTATTTATATTTTATCTAATTATTTTTACAATCAAAGTAACTACTTTATTTTTATTACAAAATAATTAAATAAATAATAATAAATACCTAGCCTAAACCCGAACAAGTAATTGCTGAGTCAGCCAATAACAATTATTGTTTTGATTAATTTTATTGAACAACCTCTCAAATTGCCAGATTTATTGCCGATTTCGATAAGCCTCACAGCTGGAAATATGAGGGGGAAGAAGAATTACGCCGCGGAGGATCTTGACGATGTCGTTCAATTCTATACCGGCGGCGCGAAAATGAAGCGTGTCCTTGACCAGTATCCTAGCATACCAGAACGGACTATTTGCCACCGGGCGAAACTGCTCAAGAATGGTGTGGCCCGGCAATAGCCTTGCCCTCCAACTGCACTCGGAGCTGAATTGGAACGTCACTTGCACGACTGGATCGTGGCGATGCAACGAAAGCCAGTCAATCGTGATACGGTCCTATCGAAATCGAATGAAATGTATCGTGCAAAAAATGGGATAACGCGCAGCAAAGGCTTTCTTACTATCCGCTGGGTGTCGTGCTTTCTGAATCGTCACCCGGATCTCTCCTTACGAACGAGTCAAGTGATCATGCGGGCGCGTAACGAAGTGTCAATATTTTGGACTGAGTGATTTTTTTGGGAGTTCATGAAGCACGTTATCGAGCGCAAAGCCTGTCCATCCAGAATCTTCAATATGGACGAAACTGGATTCTCGCAGAGAAGCCGTCAAACCAGAGTTATTGCGGTGAAAGGGTCGCGAAATGTCTGGAACAAATCTACACAATGTAATTTCCATCTTACCGTCGTCGCTAGCGCGTCTGCACAAGGGTTTGTTTACCCGCCGCTGTTTATTGTACCTGGTGAACGTCTTCACCGCGACGTCATGGACCAGTGTGATGTACCAGATGCTGTCATCACGACAGCACCGAGAGGTTTCATAGATAGCACGACCTTCATACGTGGCTTCGCCATTTCTTGGGCGCCGTTCCTGCATCGATTGATCGCCTGCTTATTCTGGTTTATGACGGTTGCAAAAGTCACTGCAACACAGATATTGTGCGAGTTGCTGTGGAGCTAAAGGTCATCCTCGTGTTACTTTCAGCTAACGCCACCCACTTGCTGCAGCCACTTGATGTGGCTGTATTCAAACCATTTAAGGCAAGCATTGATACAATGACATAATTTTTAACTGGTGGCGGGACTACAATTGGTGACAAGAGCGCCATACGTCTGGTGAGTCGTGCATGGACCCATGACATCGTAAACAAGCCTGATAATGTGAAATCCGGCTTCAGGACGTGTGGATTTTGGCCAGTATCCCTACCTGCGCAGCAGCGCCGTCTCAAATTATTCCAAGATGGCGGGTGCAACCAGGATATCGATCAGCCATCCTGGATCAGGGTCAGAGAAAGTATACAAATGGAGATATTAATTCCCCCGGCGCCTTTTACGCATGCTACCAAGCCCCGCAAAACTATTGACGTGCAGTGCCGTCTTCTGTCGCGAAAGAATCTTCATGAGATGGATGCGTAGATGCTACCTAATCGCTCCCATGTGCATGTATACATTTAGGAAGATAATTCATTCGGCAATTATCTTGGTGACATGTTTTTTGTTCAATCGGACATTTCCAATCCACCGTTAGTCTATCAGTATTGCTTCGCTTAAGGTTATAATAGTTGGTCTGACTAGCCTCTTATCTCTTGTTTCAGCTGCAATTAACCGCGCGCTGATTGATCAAGAAACGGCTCCGTTTTTAGAAAAATGCTTAAGAGTCAAAACCCGGCCATTATTTTTTCCGTTACGTTACCTGTTAGCTTTTAAAAGAAACTTGTCGTCGGGGTTAAGGGCCGTTCTTATAAAATGTCCCGGGATCCCGGTACCAAATGGACGACAACGATTGGCCTAGAAAGCGCGGGTTAGGTGACGTCGGGACGGCATCGGTCCTACCATCTGGCTTGGTCCCACTTTTTTTTTGGGACGCTGGGACTGGGACGGCCGAAGTGAACCACAACAGAAAATATCAAAAAAACGCATTGCAATGGAAACGATGATCACCGATAAAGCCACAGGCGTCATTAGTATCACAGTAAAGGCACTTCACATCGAGGAGAAGATGGCATGGTACGCTACGCAAAAGGTGCGTGATCTCGTGCAGAGTGTAGGCGTCTTCGAACTATTAAGGGTTGCCAAAACCGTTACAACGCAAACACACGACGGTACGACGTGTGAAGAGTGTTGGTGACTGGATGCATATTGCAAATTCGTACATTGTCTAGTTGTAGCTGACGTCATAGCATGACGTCATAGCATGACGTCATAGGCTAGTTCGTTTAATCATTCATCACTTCAGAATCTTCCTTCTTCCCTTGAAGTGGTCTTCGCTCCGGTCTTCTTCTTCGAGTGTTGACTCCTTCCTTCGCTTCTACAAGCCCCTACGATTTCTACTTCTATCAGGTTATGAGCCCAAGTACGATGTCCTCTGCGCAAGACGTCTCGACCAAGGTCTCAATTGACAAGTTCAACGGCGACAACTACGCGACGTGGAACCGCTACATGCGTGGTGTGTTCCTGACCAAGTGAGTGTGGCATGTCGAGAACCGGGAGACGACTCCAAAATCCACGGACTCTCGCGCCATGGATGAATACATCAAGTCGAGCAACATCTCGTTCGGTCTGATGCTGCTCCACATGGATGCGGACTACCACCCTGTGGTCGACAGCTGCGAGGAAGCGTGGACCGCGTGGACGCGCTTGAAGACGTTGTACGGAGGATCGCAGAAGGCTGGTCGCATCTACTTGAAGCGACAGATTTTCAGCATGGAGATGTCTGAAGGCGCGAATGTGTTGCATCAATGCAACGAGGTCCTCAACATCAGCGCCAAGCTCAGCAGCATCGGCGCCAAGATGGAGGATGAGGACGTGGCGATCTGTTTATTGCGCAGTCTCCCAAAGAGCTACGAGAACGTCGTGCTGAACTTGGAAATGAGCAGCACAGAGCTGAAGACGCAAGACATTGTGAAAGTGCTCACGAACGAGCATATCAAGCGGCAAGGCGAGAAGACTCCGGCGGTGAAGACTGAAGACGCGGCGAAGCCGTTCAGTACCGAGATAGAGTCTTGCCAGTGTACTTACTGCGGAAAATTCGGGCACGTAATCGACAAGTGCTGGACCAAGCAGAAGGATAAAAATCGAGGAGGCCGACGCGGCGGCATGGTCGTGGACGCGGGGCCAACAATGTCCAGTGGAGAAACGACGACTACGACTGCGACTATGATCGCGTGGCGTTTGCGGTTTCGCTGGAATACGGACTTTCGACGGGCAAGGATGTGTCCGGTATGTGCGACGCACCATATCTGCAACAACAAGGCCAAGTTCGACACGCTGAACGAGCAAGATGAAGGCGAGTTGAAAGTGGCAGACGGCACTAAGGTTGCCATCCAAGGGTGTTGGAACCATCATCGAGCGAGTGGTTCTGCCCAACGGCGACGAACGCGAGATTGAAATCAACAACGCGCTTTACGTGCCGAACATGAAGAAGAATTTGCTATTGGTGCCGCAGATTAACATGAGCGGCAAGTTCCAAGTGGTGTTCGACGGTGCCAGCATGCATGTTGCGCGCAAGGGTTCTCAGCAAGTGGTGGCTACGGCGGCCCTCGTCGACGGACTCTACTGGCTCCACACCCCACTGTGTTCTGTGAACGCGGTGACTTCTACGCACAGTGTTAACTCATATGGGTCATGCTCCCATTGACGTGCTGCGCAAAATGGTCAACAAGGGTATGATCAAGGACGCCAAGGCACCTCTGAGTTCGAATGGACCAAGTGTATGCCGCGGCTGCCAGCAAGGGAAAATGGTGCAAAAGCCGTTCCCAAGCAACC
>MIQA02004420.1:0-14539 GCA_001887855.2 Sclerospora graminicola | reverse complement strand
ACAGACTTAAGGGGTGTAGTCACCAAAAATACAAAAGCTAAGAGCTGCGAGGGCTATCAAGAATCAATTAAGGAACATTAATAGGCCAAAGCTTCTGCTCTTTTCTTTAAATCTGCTTTTTATGAAATCGATATGCTTTTATGCTTCGATTTTACTTGTAAATTGTTCGACCCTCTTTTGTAACGAGCTACAACCCTCAAAAGTATGTTGAAGATTGAGCTTAGCCGTGCATCTGGTTTGAAATCAAGAAGAAACATATAATTGGAAGAATGAACGATTTTATGCTCGCTATGTGGTTTGTTGATAATAGGTTGCTGGATGGTCTTGCTATGAAAATATTTAGCTCGGACGACCTACCCATAGCTTAAACAATTGCGTCCGGGCGATCTGGATATCTTACTTGGAATAGAAAAAGGGTATTCCGAATACGGACGGAATACATAATTCTGTAACGCCGAGTCGGATTTTGACCAGCACGCAATACCTCTAGAGGCTGCCTAAATCTATATTGGTACAATTTTATTGCCAGTCAAAAAAGACTTATATGACAAGTGTTCAATGGTTATGCATCAGCTAAGTTTTCTTGACATGCATCATTTGTTCTTATCTCTTTCTAATTGAGCAAGAGCGTCATCAAAATCATAGATATTAGCGGAAGGAGACCCACGCCTTGAATAAAGCTCTGCAAAGCTCCTCTGCTTATGACTTCATTCTTTACTGTACGCTGTACCTACTTTATGGTACAGGGGTGTGCACGTATCAATAAGGGGGTGTGCACCTAGTGGCTCCTAATTTTTTTGCAGAAATTTGCTTACGTTTGGTCATATTTGCTCATGAAAATGTCTCCCCATATATAATTGCTTATAAAACGTAGTTTGGTCATATTTGTTCATGAAAATGTCTCCCCATATATAATTGCTTATAAAACGTATGATAGTGGTGGTGGTGCTGACACTTCTTTGCTCGACATACTCGATAGTAAGCAGATATAGATACTATTTACTTATCATTACCATCAGTCAATTGTCCACCTCCTTATCTTTTGCTTGAATGTTAAACGATGCATTAACCAGGCTACATAGATGGTGAGTGTAAGAAACATTAATATTATTATCAACTCTACGACTTTTTTTTTGGTATGTTGCAATGTCAATACTAGAAATACCGATACACAAATATTGTCTCTGGATACCGATTTAGTCGTTACTACTGTAATACCGAGATTAGTATGGACGGTAAATACTATCAGTACCGAGTACCTAGATTGGCTCTGACGGTGAATACTATCGATACTCAATACCGTAATTTCAGACTTCGGTAGTGATAGATACCAACATTACTCGGGGCGGTATCGGTACGGTACTCTTCATACCTACATTGAAGTTCCCGGTATCGGTATCGGTAGTGTTTAATACCGGTGGTACTACCGGTGGTACTACCGGTACTAACCACTACCGGTACCAATACCGCACACCCCTGGATGACACATGTACTGTACACTATGTACTCTCACTTGGGACACCCACCAACGTATAAGGTTCTAGATGAAATTAATTGTCAATGGATATAGTAACTCACGATGAGGTATAGATAGATAGTGCTCGCAAACACAAAAACAAGAACGTTATGTGAAGTTCAGTTTAACTCACCTTCAGACATATGATCTACTAGCTACTCCTCTAGGCTCAGTTCTACAGTTTTTTAGTTAGAGCAATCTTAATCTCTTCTTCGTGTATGTCGCATCAATCTGGTCGAGCTGTGGTAAGAGTTCCTCGAGTTTCTTTCGCTACTTGAATTGTAACTGCGCTTAATACGTATACCTCCGAAGATTGTAAAATTTGCTGTGTGCGTCCGTTGCCGTAATCTTCCAGAATAGGACGCCTTATTCGTCACGTATGACCCGCATTCTCTATGGGTGCAGTGACAAGCCCGCTTCAATGGACGATGAACGTGTCACAAAGCGGTGAGCAAGAACCACCTGATCGTCGCGAGCGAATCCATCCAACTCCTCTACACACTATTGTAAGCGGTAGTATCAGCTGTAAATTGTAAAGCGCTCTTGACTCAATCACTTCAAAAGTAGCTGGAGTACTGTTGTCGTTGACCCCAACAAAAACAAAACCAGAGTAGGTAGAATCAATCACAGATTGAGATATACCGAAACTTGCCAACCAAGTACGGAAAGTGGAAGGAAATGTTGCTACATTTGTGCCAATGATAATTGCGATTTCACCCATGTTAATGATCGATAACGTCGGCATGTAAGTATCAGGGGTTTGAGCCTCAACATTCGTCGAGGGTCGTAGTTCCCCCAGCCCAGAATATACCAGAACCAATGTATAGGAGGTTTTTGAGCAAGATATTTTACCACATCACCATTGATAGTTACACTTCCTTTGCAAGTCGGTGAAATTGTTCCGCACGAAGTGACTTCGACGTTTAGAAACATCCATGCGATCACATCGTAAATGGCGAAGATTTGAGTGGGCGGACCTTTTGGCATTAACATGTGATTCAGCAGCAACAATCGAGAGAAGATGGGACAACCACGTTGACACGAAAGTAAAAGACAGTGTACTATTCTTTGAGCGGGGAGCCACAATCCTTCCATCCAGGACAACTAGAGCCCCTCAACCAAAACTAGCGATCGGAACTTGAAATTCACATTTGTACCACAACCAGTGACTGCTGGAAAATATATTGCAACACTGTGCGCAAATCCTGAAGACCAGCCCGTACTAAAAAAGGTCAAGTTGAGATCTTTGAATTCAAACACGTTGGCCGTTTACTGCTGTTCCACCAACAACATCAGCAAGCAAACCTTGGAGGAGCTGATTGTCGACCTCGCAAGGCTGTTCCGGTGATGGTGCCAGAATGTAGGAGATTGATGCCGGCGGTAGAGCAACAAATTTGATGCCACTTATGACAGCTGGACACTGACTGGCGCTCACAACTGCATACACGCAGCCTGTAGCACATCAACCAGAACAGACTGGATCAATCAAATCTACTTGGTCGCCAAATCTGGTCGATTGGCAACTATATGCTGTGCCTCTCTTTCAATGTTGTTCTCTTGGACACGGCAAAACCGCAGACTGTTGCTCATTTACAACGGAGCGGACAGAGTACAAGCTTGGTGGTACAATAGACGGATCTGAGTTTCCTTCCGGGCAGTACAGGTCCCGAGAAGGGCTTGGACGTAATGACGAGTATTCACAAGCACCAAGCAATAAAATCCAGCTGGCACTGCATTGCAACTCTTTTTCTTGGACTTTGAGTACGTCCCATTCGTGCAAGGACAATCGCGGGACATTTGATCAAAAGGACTTGTGCATTTAGGTTCTGCTGATCCAGCATCTGAAAATATACCCGCAAGACACATTGCCGAGCCACTCACGCATTTAAAAATCCGCTTCGTCTTCCCTTAACACAATTTTGGCTAAGAGACAAGTCATTATCATGGTCTAGCATGCTGAAATACACATTTGACAGCAAGTTTAACTCGTCTGAAGCAGAAATAGCCGTCGAATTGTATCCTCACACCGTCAGAAGAATTTTTTCGTAAGTTCTCGGCAATAAAACTGACACAATGCAATTACGCACGGTAAAGACGCCGCCGACAATCGCGCAAGTGCTCGTTAAGAACAAGTGAGCCTTTGATACGACATCCTTGATCCACTTTCTCACGAAGCACCTTCTCAATCTCCACCTCTTGACCCTGGACGACTGTATGAAGAATTGGTATCGTTGGCTGTACGTAACCGCTAGGTCGAGCTGAAATACCACGCCATACTAACTACTTCTCTCGTTTCATCTCTAGCGGTATGTAATAACGAAGAATACGTCGTGAAGCTCGCGATTGACTTGCATCTTTCCGAAGAAATATCGCTTGATCAAATCTTTAAACAATACAAACACAAAAACACAAGCCACCTTCGCCATTGATCTCCTATAATTAGCAATCAATCAGAAGTTAATTCCACTGACTATTGAAAGACCAGCGGTTTACGCGAGAAATCAAATCCAACAAACTGTAATCCTCGTTCCACATTTGCCGTCTCGAATAGGAAGTACGAGACCGGTGTGTTGCCAACAATGTCGGACAGTCGTGGGGCTTGTCTCGTCCCATAATTCTTGACTCCATTTCATTGCTGTCAATTGATCAGTATTGTATGCTTTGGAGCCTTCCACATCCTCACTGTTCTCAATTCGCTTTATTGCTTGATAAATTTGCCACGACCGGTATCGAGTTTTGAACGATGCGATCACACGGGCATCCATTGGTTGAAGGCAAGGAGTTGTGTGAGGAGGCAACATTTTCAAGGTCACGTTGGATAAATATAAACCACCGCTGGTATGTGATGGGGCATTGACGAGCAACAACAAAACAAAACGTCCTTCATCACGCATCTTAGCATCCAGATCATGCAATCAGCGGTGAAACAATGATGTTGTCATCCTAGCTTTTTTGTTGTTTTCGTAGGAATAGCCCAAATCTCTCGCACTTTTTTTGCCAAAACAACGTGGGCGAGCCGCACGACCGATGAAAAACGGAGGTAGCAATTCAGATCCATCGGCATTTGTGCAAACGTTATTGTCATACGTGAATTATCTGGTTTGAGCCCGAGTTTGCCATATGTGCAGATGTCACCAGCGGGATCCTTGGAGAAGCACAATCCACATTCGTCCATGTTGAACACGTTCTTGTCGTCAAATAAATCAATAACCTCGAGAAGCTGAAGCCGGCCTTCTTGAACCACATTTTGATCAACAGACTCCGCTTTTCCACGTTTGATCCGAAAACGAATTGTGACAACACAAGAAAGCAACATCCCACAGATAACTTCAATGTATGTGCTGTGACAACACAAGAAAGCAACATCCCACAGATAACTTCAATGTATGTGCTGTCTCACCTACATCCTCTTGAATTTCATCTGCTTTTATGGTTAGAATCTTGCGGCTTCGGTTTACTATTTTCCTCTCTACAAATTTGACCCAATCACTGAGTTTATCCTGAAGGTTGGAGAGAGCACCTTCAACGGCTTGTGTCGCTTGCCATCGCCATACGCAGTGTTCCTGATCGTATTTGCTTTTTTAAATTGCTGATATAGTATTGCGAGCGGGTGCCGTTCAGAGATTAAATTTATCTACAGCCCATGCTGATAACTCGGAGTGTTTCATATTCGGGGCTGATTCACTCTTCTTAATCAGCTTGCGCTTCTCGGCGATGGTCATCCATTTCCCCATGTGAGCTTGACAGTGCAAATTTGTTTTGCGACATTTAATATCTATAAAAAATAAATTGGATACAGGTAATGCAGTTTTGACGGTGTCCGAAGTGAGAGTACATAGTGTATATCCAATTGATGATGGTACATGACACGATATTGCTTCAACTATAAGCGCGTCGCCTATAAGATATATTTGCTTTTTTTTGAAAATTGGGTCTGAATTTTGGTTTGGTGACTCCGCCAGGTTCAAAACCCCCTCGGGGATGATTTGGCAGCACGCGAGCACGTGATAAGAAGGGTTGTTTATTCTGTTTCTCAATGCTGCGATGGCCCGAGGTTATGCAGATTTTTACTGTATAAGCACGTGTATATTCTCGCTCTGTTATGTTTTCATATAACTTTTGCATCTTCTGCCGCTCATTCTAGGTGCTCTAATAAAGAATAATATCATGGATCGATGGTGCTGGACGTCTCATGCTCTCGATGCTGCTGGATTACGATGCGCTCCTCGTCGAGCCATTCTTATGGAAGAAGTGAGTCGCCGCAATACAGAAAACGACTGATGGAGTATCCTAGATGGCAAAGTGTAAAATATGACGCCGTATGTAAAGTTCCATACAGGCGGTATTGCTAATTTGATACTGTCGGCAGGAGGGGGCTGCACTGATCTTTTAAACGAGAAACACCCATGGGTGAATGACCACAGTATGCTAGAAAAGTTCTTCATTGGCTCTTTCGATCTAAACTCAGTCACGACGACGTCGGGCGTAGAGACGTCCAAGTTCGCTTTGCACAACACCATGTTGCGGCCGTTAACACTCGCATTCAAGCAGACAGTAGGTCCACAGATTGTTAAGATAACGTTTTAGCTGCCAGACTACAAGATCCTGGGACTAGAGATCCGGGGCAGCATTTGAAGCTACGAGCAAATATTGAGGGTCAAAACATCGAGCGAGCATTCACGCCGACGTCGAAATTTTCCCAGCCATCATTTTTCGACTTGAACGTTAAACGTGTTTTGAACGGAGTCATTAGTAGCTACCTGAGCAATTTGACCGTGGGTGATAGTGTAGAAATGCTTGGACCACATGAAAGGATTGGATACCCCGCAGCTTGAACCGTGACTGTTGGTGGGCAACAAAACCTAAGCAATGTGCGTCATGTCGTGATGATTGCGGCGGTACAGGTATCACACCCATGATGCAGCTGATCCCTGCTATTGTGGAAACTGTTCAAGATACGATGAAGATCACGCTTCTAGACTGTAACCACTCGCTAGCCCACATCATCGCGCGCACGTTGTTGGAGCCGCTTACTAATATGTTTTCCGCGTGTATAAAGGTCCATCACTTCCTTCAGGAAGCCACTCAAGATAATTTTCAAGAGCTCAGATCGTTTAAAAACGGGAAGCGGCTAGATAAGAAGATGGTTGCGGAACTACTACCAAAGGCATCGCCTGATGTGGCTGTTTTCCACTGCGGTCCACCAACCTTTGGCGAAGCTCTTAATGCAATGTTGAGGGACATCTTTCTATTCTAAGTTGGCGAAACCCGCGAAATGATCTTGTTCGATCGATCTTTATTTTCTAATTAACTTGTGGAATGACCCAATGCATCCAAATGCAATAATTGCTAAGAATCTCGCGCTTCCGTTTCTAACTCATATGTTAAAACTTTAAAATTATATGACTCTCCCAAAATGTAAAAATGATTTTCGTATGGAAATGGATCACCCGCTCGTGGCGAGCGTCGACGATGCGCTCCCCAAATTTGCTGGCGATGGTGCAGCGCATCAGTCCGTGAAGTAGCTCATAGCGAAACGTCCATTTGGGGAACCTGGTATTGAACCCTCTAGCGATATATTGCGCCATATTCTTACAGAGTGTCCAACAGCTAGAAGCTTTGCAGTCTCAATGGGAGTGCGACAGAAGGATCGGGATGCTTCAAATAATTGCAAAAGAGCGATTGCCCCAGTCGTTCCACCGAAGATCTAGCGAAAGAAGTGTGACGATGGTCCTGGTCTACCCTATGGCAGAGTATGCGAGCGAGAAGTTTCAAGAAGGATTGGCAATGGTACACTTGATCTTAGCCAAAAGGCCGAGAAGGTATGGATTGGCAATGGTACTGTTGATTTTTGACTTCAATTTATTTGGAAAAATGGTTTTGTCTGGTGTGTTTCAAGCACGAGATTCGAACTGACGTGGATGTTCTAAAGGCTGAAGTGGTAGCGCGTCATTTTGATTCTGTGTACACACAATTTATGTACAACCCTTCTAGTGTGTAGCACATGAAAAATCCCAAATGCCTTAAAACTGCTTCAAATATATGAGCGTCGCCTTTAAGATATCGACTTCTATGAGATATACTTCCTCTGTCCAGAAATATAATTTTTTTAAATTTATTTTTAGGAAGGGAGGGGTTATCCGAGGCTAGCTGATTGAACGTTTTGAATTGTTAGTCCATGCTGGTCGGAGGAGTTTTTGTTTTATTCAAAACGGCGCAGCGGTTTTCGAGATATGTCGGACACTCCATGGGGTCCGCGCTCTCAAAATGACGCAGACGGATCCCAAACACCGCAAGCACTGCAAAAACTTGGCAGCGACCTAGAGCAAGAAGGTACTCGCTTATATGCTCTAAGAATGCGTAATATTTCTGCTCTCTAACGATGTGACCAAGGATCTTACTCTAATATTTGACTTTCTCAGCGCTAGATACGTTGTTTTTGGGCATGAGCCCGCACCAAGCTGGAGGTAGGCACAATTCACGATTGCGCGAGCGGTCGTCGTGGTCGCAGTGACCAAAAATTACGCGTTGATGCGGAATTCGTTTCGCCGCTCGCGCAAGCAATCGCACTTATTTGCCTTTTAATTGAAGCAAAAATCGGACCTTAGCGGAGTATCTTTAAATTTATATATGAAATCTTACTTAAAACCAATTCGGCCTTATATTCCTGGACACGCTTAACTGTAGGCGCGGCCTTATATTTCTGGACAGAGGAAGTACTTAAGAGTATTAAGATGAAGGCAGATCACCATATTTGGTGTAGGGTACACTAAGGCTCGTACTTCAGGAGTCGTGAAGTGCGTATACTCATTCAAGACGCCCGTGTATACATATATATATACGAACACGGGTTAATTGTATTGGAGGGATAGGTGAAGTTTTGGCTAACCGAAAGAGTGTGGACACCTGTTTGAAGTTAACCTCCGTCCGCATAAGATTGGAGTAACCCCCATTTTCTATGGTTGTGCTGACCGATTGAGTGATCCAGTATCTGCGGTATACTAAAGTCAAGCCCTCTCACCGGTCCCAGGAGTGTCCCTAGTCGCAACCCTTGCCCCCCTACCCTAATCGGGCACCATATGAGTGGAGTACCCCCTCCGAAAATCAATCATTCTGAACCCCGTTGTGTGCGAACCTCGGATGGAATTTCCGAGATCGACTACACCACAAAATTGCTAATGTTCACTTCATGCTTCTTGTGTATCGAGTGAATTCATCATCATTTCCACTTCATCATTTCATCTATGATACTGTTCGACATGGATGGGCTCGTTCTTTCCAACCTGTCAACGAAAAATGATGTTCACTGCGTGTTTTTCGTGGCATTTATTGTGTAAGGTGAAATCAGCATTATTTTCACTTTGGTACCATTCACTTCGTATGAAGGAATTGAGAAACAGAGCGGTTCCGACAGCAATCCTTGAGCTTAGTCAATAGATCTCCCTCGCCGATGCAGTGTGTACTGCGTCTTAAGTAAATTGTGTCCGGTGATACTTCCATTTGGTAAATGCTCCAAGAAGCTTAAATAGGTTCAAAAGATACTGTCTTCGCGTTGTCACGCCAGCGAGTGAGCGCTGCGTCGCGTATAACGTAATATTCTTCGTCAGTGCGGCTAAAATTTATGTGTACACGTCATGCAAGATCTTCTTGGTCTTGGAAGAGTCAATTGAGCACGTCCTTGCTAAAACCGTTGCAAATAATAGATGGTAGTACATCAAGCAGTGAGACTTTTGAGCTCCATCAAACGCAGCCGTCACTTTGTTAAACTTCGTCTGATCCCCATCGCCCATGACAAAGTGTAACACCAGTTCCTCACCCACAACTACTCGTAGAGGATATACAGAGATTCCACCACCCGCTTGAAAATCTCAGCTGTTAGATGAGATACTTGAGAAATGGAACTAGATAAACTGCCAATCTGGACTTGAAATTTTGCATACAATTGACGGAAAATTGACATCTTTTAGCACAACAGTGGCGTCAACCTCTAGCTCGTCCTGATTGTTAAGTTATTTGTGGCGAAATTCGGCGATAAACTGTTGCACTTGAGAAGGGTCGGCACCCGGTGCCCTGCAAGCGATAAATGCTTCTGTATGTGGTTCCGAATCACCACGGGATATGTGAGATCTGTCGCCTTGGCCTTAGCATAAGATTTTATTTATATCGATAGTAAATGCTTTTTGGGATCTGCTTGGTGGCGCAGCGACGTCGTGGTAAATGCCTAATACCTCAACGTCACAAGATGCAATTTGGAGGGATGCCGTGGTATTTTTGACTGGAGCACATCGTGCCTCGCCACGGGAAAGGGCATGTCTTGGCATTTTTCGTCGCGATGCACGCCATCGACTGGCACTTGTATATTCGATTGCGCATTGTGGGTATCCAGGATCAGTCATACACAGTACACACGGTCGCAACTAACGCTTAGTGATGCTCGCTGCCGGCAAACTCTAAAGCATGCGCTGGGCGACCAGATCCTCCGCGAACCCTCCGATCGAGGCTCCACATTAGAGCGCAGGATCAAAAAGAGTGGCTGTCTGGCTTTGGGAGACTGCGTCTCTCCAAGCACTTTGAAGCCACCGGTACGTGATACCCCGATTTGATAGGCTGTGGTGGAAATTCTTTCCGGAAAATAATTTAGGTTGTGTGCTTTCCGGCGTTTTGTGTGTGTTTGTCTCGTCTCTTGTGTGACCATCTACCCCCTCTGTGTGCTTCTCACTGCTCTATGTGTTTTTCACTCTTTCATATGTGTTTTCCATGCATACAACAAAACCAAAATGGACCCTGGACAAAACTGTAGGAACAGGACAGCCCATATATTAAATAGAGTGATGGTCACTAATAGTTTTTTTGTCGTCCTTTCGCTCGGCAGCTTTCGCGAATGCGCTGGCGACCACTCACGGACGGGAACGCGGTCACATCATCGGCCTGCACGAAACCGTCGGGATCAACTACCGGGAGATCGCGGAGCGCGTGGGGCGCTCCGCGTCTGTTTTCGCCCGTATTCTCAAGCCCAAGTCATGTGGTCGCCCGTCCAAGCTCTCCGAGCGTCTCATTTGTGCCGTACCAGGAAAGGCGCCACCAGCTCGACCAAGCTCAAGGTTAAGTTCGAGCTTCCGTGCACCGTCTGCACCATACGTTGCACACCGACTTTTTAGTCTTCGCCAAGATGGAGCAAAGACTTGACATCACGTCGACCCATAAATTTATGTGTGGGTTAGGCCAGGCACCAGCTGGAGTCCGGCCGTGATTGGTCGATTGTCGTCTTAGAAGAAGTTTAACTGCGACGGCCCGAACAGCTTCAAATCCATTTGTAACGGCGTGGACCGTCCTCTTAAGCAGTACAATAAGCACCAGCAATGTGGTGGGAGTATCACAGTAGCGGGACGGTGGTTGGGACTAGGGTCGCTCTTGGGCGAAAATCTTTACTGGGAGCGGGTGGCGGTTATACTTGATTTTAGTTTACTGCGAATACTGAGCTGAGAATACTGTCAGCACAACCAAAGAAAATGAGGGGTACACCAATCTTATACGAACGAACGTGAGCTCCAAACATCCCTCCGATCCCATTAAACCGTGTTCCAAACACGGGCGACTTGAATAAGAATACGATCGTTTGTAGATCTGACAGATAACTGGTCTCAGCTTTGCTGTAACCAAGATTCGACAACGCGAGCCCATCGGTAAGAGGACTTCCGGTGGTCCTTCAGTGACCTATCCCGGATAAACCAATAACAACAAGAGGGAGCTTAGTAAGCCTTCTGCTGTAAACCAATAATGACTTGCGTCTTAGAAAGACAAAAATAAACTGCTTTTATCCCTAGATCCAAATATGAGCCCTACCCTACACTATATATATATATATATATGGTGACCTGCCTACATCTTCAATATCTTCATCCTTGTCACCTGATCGACTAATAATGTCTCGCTGATAACTGCTGCGGTGATCCATCCCAGCCAGGCATCTCCGGAGCCTCTCGAACAACCCTTGACCAACAGTCCTGCCGGTTGCATTCGTAGGAAGACAGATTGTCTGTGTCTGTACGGTGTGTCAATCAGTGATAGGTGTCTCATATCCCGTGATGGATTTATGCTATGCAGAAAACGTGGTGCATAAACTTATTTCGTTTCGAATTTTGAACGATTATAGAGAACATGCGACCATTGATCGGATTGGAGGAGTGATTATTGTTTCGACTTAAAAGGGTATATGACGCCTATAGATCCGTACTATACAATTTGAGGTTCGACACAGTGTATAATACAGTATTAATACAAAATTACCGTAAAAGTCGGGTTAAGTCACTTACCTATATAATACCCAACTGACTTACTCCTGATCAAGCAATTCCTCCCGTTCCCGCTCTAGAGTGGGCAGAGTTCGGTCCTAAATATAAGGAGGGAGACAAGAGGTCATCCAGGGTCAAATGCAAGCGATGCAATGCATCTGTAGTTGCGGCGATTGAAAGGCTAAGGCAACACCTGCAACTGTGCCCCAAGCGCGTAAGAGGAGTTGGTCAAATGATGTCTCCACCCCCTTCTTCTTTGCCCCCCGCTCAAGCTGCTGCTAAAGAAGGCTTGACTAGTTCAGCACCAGTTAAGAAGAGTCGAAAGAAACGAGTTGAAATTCAATCACCACCGCCAACAATAGCTGGAGTGGAACCATGCGTCCATTTGTCAATTCACTATCCGCAAAGGAAAAGCATGAGCTAGATGAGCTATTTGCTACTGCTATTCATCGTACTGCAACGCCATTCACATTTTTTTCAACCCACATTGAGCACACTTCTTCCAGAAACTCCGTGGTTGCTATCATATACCCGGTCCCGGACCGAATTGGTGGAGACTAACTTCGACTAGAGTACGAAAGAGTCATGGGTGATACGATGGCGGAGATCCGATCTTGGAGGACTATTAGTTTATCAATCGATGGAACTACAAATGTTCAAGGGAAGTCGGTCCTTAATCTAATGGCTTGTGGTCCAAGAGCTTTCTTTCTGGAGCATTTTACGATGGAACTGAGGAGAGAGTCTGCTACGAATTTGTTAAGTTAAGATGCTTGACGCTAAGCAACGTTTGCGCGGACAGTTTGCTAGTACTACTCCCGATATTATCGAAATTTCAAATGCAAATGACTCCAACCAGACTGCAACATCATTTTGCAGAAGTCCTTCGCAGCGTATTCTTTGGAGCTTTGTTTCCGATTTTCCAAACATCATGCGCTGTCTGCGAAAGCTGTTGTACAAGTCGAAGGAGTTTGACGTCGTCTATGGGTGTGCACCACATAGTCTCAATAACTTTGTATGGACGTGCTGAAGCCTGGAGGACCATTTAGGGCACTTAAGGAAGCAATTGCAGTTGTCATGCATCTTCGTTCGGTACATTTAGTTAATCAGCTCTTCGACCGTCTGTGCAAGGAGAAATTTTAGCGCACGTATGCACTGATTCTGTTTACATAGACGCGTTGGTCAACCTCGCACTATATGTTTGAAAGATTATATAAAGTTCGGGTAGCGGCCACAGCACTGCCAGCGGAGGTTGCACATGGCAGGGATGATCTCGACATTGACCTTTCTGCGACTATACAGCGCATTTTACTCAGCAACGGTTTCTGGAAGCGATGTCTAGCGATGGAGAATCTACTCAAGCCTGTTTGTTGGATACTTGGAAGGCGACGAGGCTACATTCTCTTCGGTGTTTGCCTACTATCTTTACATCAAGCATACTCTAGTCGTCAAACTATCGGACACAGTGAAATCTGCCCTTGCGTCAGAAGCAATAAAAGATTTAAGCCGGCTCCAGAAGTTTCTGGAAAAGCGATTTGCAGTTATTTACAGTCCTGCTCATGCGCTTGCCTTTCGCACGGACTCTTTCTTCGACGATATGCGAGAACTTCTTAAAAATGAACACGATGATGTTTTTTTTTGGATTTGGGACAGGGATCCATGCGGAGCCAGTGTCAAAATGCGCTGATGTCACTTAGCCGGAGCGAACAGCATTACAAGCTTTTACTTGGAGAATTTGCTAGGTACTGTGTGAGGAGACCCAATGAGGCTGACATTTTCAATGTATCAAAGCAGATGAAACCTGCGCTGATTTGGTCACAGGTAGATGACGTATATCCCAACCTAGCCCCACTCCTCATCCAGCTTCAATTAAATCCAACTGTTGCCGCCGGAGGGGAAAGGAATCATAAGACATCCAAGCAAGTTCATTGTAAGAAGATATGCCGTCTTGGAGCAAACAAGGTAGAACAACAGGCAGCGATAGCATTTAATGCTGCACATTGGTCCGGACGGTACAAGATTTTAGAGATTGTGCACCGCATACCTTTTTGGCCCGACTCATCCAACTCAAGGAGGTCGTCAATATTAGCTCTACTGCTACTCGCTCTGCAACCACTACAAGTACTAGCAATGTGTTAGGTGAAGGCGATTATGATGAAGATTTTGAAGACGATTTGTTTAACTCCATGGACTTTGATGGGTTGGTGGACGATCCAGACCTCATGCCAGATCATGCACTCTTCGTTGACAACTTGTATGCTTGTGCTAATGAGGACGAAAATACTGGTCATATTGATGTAAAATACCTTCTCTGAGGTTTGACGTTAGCTGTTGTGATATGCATCGTTGCGTTTATAACATCAACAATACGACAAACAATTCTTCTTTGGGTTTGATTATTATCACTCGCTATTGTAATCCTTAGCTCTAATAAAACTATTTCTAAAGTGTCCTAGGGATATTTCATTACTTGAAGCTTCTATCCTTCCCCAAGTGCTGGAGCGGCTTCACTGAACTGTTATTTTCACTTCCGTCAGAACTCTGCACGATCCACAGCTCAAATGCTTGTTGGAGACTAATTTTGAAAGAAGGAGGTGAATGCTGTACGGCATGATGGCTATGTTGCGAACGGGGACAACATTTGAAGAAGACTGGTGCTCGATGTACTGGACGTTCTAAAAGTATATATCGTTTATCTAAAATTTCAAGAATGGAAGTTAATTTTTTTTAAATG
>MIQA02004416.1:0-37694 GCA_001887855.2 Sclerospora graminicola | reverse complement strand
TCATTCGCCTGGTCGTAGCGAAGACTACTTTGAGGTGGCAGGTGGTGCTCCACCTGCCAAAAAACAACGCGCATAAACGGCTTACGCTGCTTCTGAATCACCATGTCGTACGGAACGCCATGTTCCGTACAAAGTGGGGTTTTGGACCCCAATATGGACGCTTGCGCCCGGAAGTGGTGGGCACACCAAGCGCGATTGTCAATACCCGTTGTTTGACATTAACTCGCTTGATGATTGCGAAGGTCTTCGCAATCATCATTTTGATCGCAGTACCGACGATAGACGTCGATACTTCATCGACCTTTTCTATCGGGCTCGTTATTACACGAACCGGAAAGTGTCGCGAAAGAATAGGGACGATAAAGACGCCCTTACTCAGAGTTGGAACGCCTTTGTTGAAAAATACAACAAAGGTCCCGACGATTACGTGAGCAAAATTCACGTAAACCGCGAGCGCTTCTTAAAGCACTCACGCTAAGGTAAAATGGAGTTTATCCATTTTACTTGCATTAGAGAAGTACTCTCTTGCGGAGTTCCTTCTACGATGAAGTGCCCGTGCTGTCCCACGGGAGCCCCTCGTCTTACGGATAAGGAGTTAAGAGGGTACCGAGGTTTCTCAGTACCCGCTAGTGCTAAGAGCCTCATCGATGCTCTTAAAGCATCGGTACCTAGTACCGAATCTTTGCAGCCACCAACACCTAGTGTTGACGCTTCTTTTGAGTTTGAGGAGAAGTTTTCTTCTCAAACTCCTGCAGGAGGTCAGAGGCATCTGCCCTTAGCACCTCAATCGGTTCCAAAGCGTCAAACGCTTGGGAATACCCCAACCAGCGTACCAGATACTCGGTACGCTTCCCCTTCTTATAGGGAACCGAGCGCTTCGATTGTAAGCGCTCGAGAATGTAACGCTTGTTCCCCTGACTACCAATCAGGGGCGGCGGGGGTTGGTAATCCCCTCGGCGTTGTTGTTGCGGAGCATGGTTACCAGCTCCGCAAGCTTGAGAGGCACTGTAACGCCTTGAGCGAGGACATGTGCCACTCGATGAAAACATATCGTTCTCATCGAGACGAGATTCGCGACATTCTGAAGGCGCATCTCGTGATGCAGGCGAAGAATGATCTTCTGCTGGTCGAGATTGATCGACAAAATCGGAGATGGAAAATCTCCGGACTTCTCACAATCGGTTGGAGACCGATTACAAGTCTCTCTTGGGAGACTTGAAGAAGCACGGCATTCGCCGTGGCGATGCGTCTCGTCCGAAGATGTAGACGATCGGTAAGGCTTGAGCCTCCCAACGTAAAACGTTGGATGGAGGCGCATGGCCACGGGAATGTCTAAAGTGTAGGCATTCCCCTTAACACTTTGGACCTTAAAGGGCCAATGAACTTAGGGAGCAACTTCCGTGTAGGGAAGTTGCTGATTGCATGTGTAGGCAGATTAGTTGTAGATAACATAACTAATTCACCTTTTTGAAAGGAATTTGTGTTTTTCCTTCCGTTTTTATCTGCATTTTGCTTCTGCTTGTCAAAAGCGGAAGCAAGTGCATCTTTTACATTGCGTATTACAGCTTGGCGCTGAAATACGAATTCATATACTGCTTTATTAGCAGTAGATGGGTTGTTTTCATTGTCTGGAGCCATTGCTGCAGACACATATTCCGCATAAGCAGCTTCAGTTTCTGAAGCTGCTTGAGTTTCTTCTGTGGTAACAATAGAAGACTCATCAGTTTCTTCACAAGTTGCAACTGCAATTGCGCATCGACTCGCTCGAAATTTGAGCGGGTCCCTCCCCCACTTAGAAATGGCGTACCGCCAAGTAAAGCCGGGGTTCGTGTATGCCTGAAGGCATTCACGTAGAACGGTGTATGCTTCGTAGAAGCATGCACCGAGTTATTTATTGCAATCTCAGTGAGTGGCAAATAGTCACTCCACTGCTCGAAGGCACGCGCGTATGAACGCAGCATGTCTCCGAGAACGCGGTTTACGCGTTCAGTTTGCCTATCCGTTTCCGGATGGTCCGCAGTTGACATCTTCAACTGCGTGCCTAATAACGAGAACGTTTCTTGCCAGAAACGTCCTGTGAGTCTCGGATCACGATCCGAGATTATGTTTTCCGGCATTCCGTGTAAACGGAATACCGTGTCAACGAATATCCGCGCCGTTTGCACAGCAGTGGCATTCGCTGACACTGCAGCAAGATAAACCATCTTGCTGAAGCGGTCGACAAAGACCACTATTCCTATTTTCCAGCTGTGATCAGTCGGAAGACCAAAGATAAAGTCCATGGAAATGGACTTCCAACACTCTGTCTAAACCGGCAGAGATTGGAGGGGAGCCTGCGCAGAGTGCGCAGGCTTGACGCACTGGCATATCTCGCAAGCGCGTACGTACTTGCGTACCCATTTATACTGGTTACGCCAGTAGAAATCGCGTGCGAGAAAAGCATACGTCTTCTCTCGACCTAGATGCCCCGAAATCGGTGCATCATGGTACTCAAACAAAATTTGATGTTTGAGATCATCGTCGTTTGGCACGACGATGCGACTAACATCATCTTGGTCTGTGCTATAAAGCAACAGACCATCGTGCAATCGATAACGATGCACGCAAGCGCGAAGGAACTCTGGAAGTTCCTCGCGCTTCCGATCAGATTGATTTCTTAAGTTATCAATCAGCAGACGAGTTTCCTCGTCAGTTTTGTGCGCTTGTCGTACCTGTCGTACGAGTGACGACGACAGAGCAGTGCAACGTATTGTGTTTGCACTGATTGACTCCGTTACAGACGGTTTCGTCTCGTAATCGGGGCGTCGTGATAGCGCATCCGCTATCACGTTCAACTTTCCCGGTTTGTATACAACCGTGAAGTTGTATTCAGCAAAGAATGATAGCCAACGTGCCATTCTTTGGGAGATGTGTGGTGAATTTACGGCCGTGCGTAACGTAGCATGGTCCGTGTAAACCACAAACAGTCTATCTCCTAAGAGATAGATCCGAAACTTTGCCAGTGCATATTTCATGGCAAGGAGTTCCTTGTCATGCACTGGATAGTTGCGCTCGGCTGGGCGCAACTGACGCGATTGATAATAAATCACGCGATCACGATCATCGTGATCGCGCTGCATCAAGGCGCAGCCGATGGCGAAATCGCTTGCGTCGCAAACGACGTGAAACGGTCGCTCGTTATCGGCTGTTGCCAAGTCGGGAGCTTCAGTCAAGCTACGCTAGACTGCATCAAATGCATCTTGGCACTGGGTATCCCAGTGCCATTCGACATCTTTCTTAAGTAATTGATAAAGAGGTCGGATTAAACTGGCATAATTGCACGAATATTTGTGCAAGTATGTCGCCAACCCAAGGAACTTTCGAAGTTCCTTGACGTTGTTTGGCGTAGGCCATTCAACGATCACCCTGATCTTTTCTGGATCGGGGCGCACTCCGTTCTTGCCTACAAAGCAGCCAAGAACGGGTATCTCAGGTGCACCAAAGGTGCACTTCTTCAAGTTTGCATAGAGCTTGTGCTTGCGCATAAGCTCTAACACCTGACGTAGATGTTCTTTATGAACATCTACATCAGTCTTACCATGTTCAGCCTTACTATGGATGAACACGTCGTCAAAATAGCTCGGTGCGAATTCTCGCACCGGGCGCAATAGATGCGTGACGCATCTATTGAAGGTGGCAGGGGCATTTCGAAGCCCCTGTGGCATAACAAGCCACTCCCAAAGCATACCGCTTGGAGTGCTTACAGCCGTGAGAGGGATATCCTTCTCACGCATGAGGATTTGGTAGAACCCATCCCTCAAATCGAGAGCACTGAACACGGTGCTCCCGCTCATGCCATCTACGATGACATCTTTCCGCGGTATCAGCGTCTGCGCCGGTACCGTGGCTGCGTTCAGCTTATTGAAAGCATGAACGATCCTCCACCCACCGGTGGATTTCTTTACGCAAAAGGTGGGACTGGAGTGCGGTGAGGTTGACTCCCGCACATGTCCCGCCTTGCGACGAGTTTCAAAGAACTCGTCGATTGCTTTGACTTGGTCACGCGGCAATGGCCATTGCCGCGTGACACAGTACTTCGTGCCTAGTTCCCTTATCCTTAGGGAGCTCGCAAGGTACTTCTTCCGGGAATACGTCAGCGTATTCCCAAAGTACCTCGTAGTACGGGGAAGTCGCCTTAAGCGACTCCCAGCTCTGCGCTTCAAAGCGCTGAACTTTGGTTTGCTCGTTGGAAACGAGTTCGTTCCCGATGCCTTCTAATTGCAAAGTGGATATTCGCTCGCGAATATCCACAACCTCATCAGATGCGACAATGACGCAGATCTGTTCGATCTGATCATTTCGCAAGTTCTTTACGAACTTCTTTCAGCTCAAGGCTGGAAGGGCCATCACCTCTGAACTTAAGTTCGGAGGGTTGTCAAGTGTGAGAGACTGGGTAGCTAATCCAGTCATAAGTAGAAAGTAGCTATATGAAGTTTACTGATAGAGGTACTTCAATATCTTAACTTTAATAGCTACGTAATTTCCCCCTTTAAGAACTGACTACACCGGCGCTAAGCACCATGATAATAGGAAAAAGGACGCCCCCGCCCGCGTTGCGGGCTGCGGTATGTAGTTTACGGGTTTTGATTTTCCAAGTATTATAATAGTTAAGCTTTAAAGTCACTTAATGATTAGTATGGTAATTTGGGTTATGTTGGGATGTTTTAATATGTGCATCCCTGAGGTACGATACGAGTTGCTTACGCTTATGCCGGCAGAAAGAGCACCTAGTGACTGGAAGGTGCACAGTTGTATCCAATAGTACTGATCTCTATTTCGATTGTTGTTTCTTTCTATGTCTTGTTTCAGTTTTGTAAGTGGGTCGTAAGCGAGTGGTAACCGAGTTTCAAGTAGTACTTTATGATGTGCAAATTTGCAAATGAATGTTGTCTACCTACGCGACGTCGTTTAAGATCTCTTGATAAAGGAAGAATCGAGCGTCTTCTTCGCAATTGCAGCCTACTCCACACGACGCTTAAGAAATTGACGCTTATTAGCTATATTCCTTGCTGAGAGACCAGCGGCAGCGACTCTGCGAGTTCTTTTTTTATGCCTATTAAAACAACCACATAGTTGGAAACATTGATATAGTAAACAAAATAATAGATACTGTGGTGAAGCAGATTCAAAACACGGAGATGCAAGTGGTCCACATCTCAACCTTGATTGGTGGTCGCGAGATCACCAAACAAGGCTCGGTAGGATATGACGGTTGATAGGTGGAACACCTCGGTCTAATGTTGAACGAGGAACGTTCAGTAACGGGTCAAGCGGAAAATGTGGGGAAAGCTATGGAGCTCTAAGACAGGCGCTTCAGTCAAGCGAAGCTTGACTGCATCAAAAGCGTCTTGGCCCTGGGTATAACCATTTAACATATTTCTTAAGTAATTAAGAAAGAGGTTGAATAAGACCAGCATCATTGCACGCGTACTTGTGCAAATATGTTGTCAACCCAAGGAATTCTCGAAGTTCCTTAACATTGTTTGGCGTAGGCCATTCAACAATCACCCTGGTCTTCTCTGGATCAGGGCGCACCCCGTTCTTGACCATAAAACAGCCAAGAACGGGTATCTCAGGTGCGCCGAAGGTGACTTCTTTAGATTGGCATAGCGTTTATGCTTCCGCATAAGCTCTAACACCCGACATAGATGTTATTTATGAACGTGTACATCGCTTTTATTGTGTTCAGCGTTGCTGTGGATGAACACATCGTCGAAGTAGCTCGGGGCGAATTCACGCACCGGGCGCAATAAATGCGTAACGCATCTGTTGAATGCTTCAGGGGCATTTCAAAGTTCCTGTGACATCACAAGCCACTCCCAAAGCATTTTGCTTGGGGTGCTAACCGCCGCGAGAACGATATCCTTCTCACGCTTTTGGATTTGGTGAAATCCATCCCTCTAGTCGAGAGCACTGAAGACAGTGCTCCCGCTCATGCCATCGATGATTACATCTTTTCGCGTTCAGCTTGTTAAAAGCGTGAACAATTCTCCACCCACCAGTGGATTTCTTGACACAAAAAGTGGGACTGGAGAGTGGTGAGGTTGACCTCCGCACATGTCCCGCCTTACGACGAGTTTGAAGAACTCGTCAATCACCTTGACCTGGTCACGCGGTAATGGTCATTGCCGCGTGACACAGTACTTCGTTCCTGGTACGAGGTCAATCTCATGTTGAGTTCCCTTATCTTTCGGGGGATCACAAGGAACTTTTTCTGGGAATACGCCAGCGTATTCCCAAAGTACCCCATAGCATGGGGGAGCTCGCTTTAAGCGGGAAAGCTGCCGGAGCTGATTTATTGAAGAGATTGAGCAATGCAACTCAATACGTTTTTATCATAAATTTTTTTTTTTAAAAAACAATGCCTACTGGATGAGAAATGTGTGAGTGCCAGGTCAGATGTATTTCATATCTTTTGGAAATGCCGTAGGGCGCAGGCGTTCCGGAAACGTTTATTGAGTCATTGGATGAGGCGGATGATCACCAAGGATGAAGTCCACCAGTATCAGGAAGCGGTTTTATCGCGAGTGTCCCCACCGAAGAGTTCATCAATAGATGAGGCTATGATGAAAAAGCATGGGCGTTCAGGCTATGGTTTCTGTATCGAATTTGATGATCCGGAATTTGTGGGATAGCAATATCATGGATATGGAGATTTCGAAATCAGACAATATTCACAGGAGTCAATAAGCAAGGCAGGGAACATATTGACTTCATCAGGAATCAATGTCGAGCGCTGTTGGAGTGTAAGGCAGAATACGATCGAATGTCGTAGAGTCTCTTAAAATTTTATATCTCGACTCCACTTAGCAAACGAATCTCTTCAAACTTAAACATAGAGACTGACTGTATAAGCAAATTGCACACTTAAGTTGACGAGATGTCTCAAAGTAGCCTTCTGGTCCGTCCTTCCGGATGCACACGTGTAGATAGCGAGTGTTTTCTTCTCTTGGGTTTTTATGCGTTGATAGAGGGTCAAAGGTTTGGCGTCCGTTGAGCAAGCGGGTTACGAGTGGTCGTGTTCAAAAGGGGGAAAATTCAGTATATTTGTTATCGTGTGAAACACACAAAAACCTAAGCCATCGAAGTCCCTCTACTAGGTCACTTCAGACTACTACTTCCTACTTATTTATTCCTACTAATTTATTCCTACTTTTTTATTCCTACTTATGGTTACTTAAATGTAACTTTCTTATTGATCAATCAGCCACTAGAGCTGTTGTTAAGTCAACTTCATCCACTTTATCACAGCCGCCACTTGCGAAGCTACAGCGAGAACACGGGCAATAGCGAGCACCATAATCCGTGAATATAATACTGAGCACTTGTATCTTCATCTCATATATATCTGATTCCATGAATCACATCTTGTAACACCCATTTGGCATCCGCATCGCTCCAAGACGTGGTATATCTATTCTGAGTATATCTGTCTTCTACATTAACTTTTTCCATACTTCACTCTGTTCATAAGCTTGTCGAGACGCCAACACAAACAGATAATTCTTGGAACGACTCAATGACACTAATGACCGCGCGAAGTAGTCCAGCATAAAGCCTAACGTTTTCGTCCTCACCATGGACGCAATAGTAATATCCGCTTCTTTATTTTGGCTTGCATTCCGCAAACTTTTTGTCGTTCAGGGTCAGTTGCCATTTGCATGGTGAACCACGTGATGTTTAGTCGTAGAGCAATTGCGAGCAATGCAATGCAATACCTCGACCTAATTAAGATTGCTGCTTCGTAAAAGCAGCAATCTTCAAATTAGTATAAGTACACCGACCGCTTCGCGTCGACCCGATTTCATATTGATTTGACGTTCTTTGTGGGGTCTCGTGGCTCATCCGCTGGTAATATATGAGATTCAGTATGGCAAATGGCTGCAGTAGCAGGAAAGCCTTATTTTTGACAGATTGCACCCGATATATGGTACAATGTGCCAGTCAAAAGATGATGCTTGAATTGTCTATATTCTCATCTGAGCCAAAAGTTTATATTCTTCAAAAATGATTAATTCAAGCACCTCCGGCTATGATGTAACATATGATTTGACCTTGCCCAGCGCATAGCAACTCAAGAGCTTACAACTGCTTTTCTTCAACGCAAAGAAGATAGGCATGGTAGATAGCGATAGGGTCGAAACCATAAACTGAAGAGCGCGACGATCACGCAATAGCAGCCCCATAAATAAGACGAATTAGCAGGTGATACCAATACCAGATAATCTGTCGTGCAAGACCTTAACGGTTGAGAATCAGCTCTGTCTAAGCAAACGCGTGTTTGACGCTGAACAGCAAGAGGAGATGAATTTATGAAACACAAATATGCAGCAAAAAGTCGATGTTTCCCTGCTTTTCAAAATGGCGGTTTTCCATAGATATACTTGATATTCCTATGCTTTATCTTGTATACCACCGTTTAGCAGTCCAAAGCTGCTCCTCGTTTTCTTTTAAGGCCTCCCACATCATGAGCAGAGTCCATCGAGGCGACCACTGACGTTTCCTTTCTTTCAGCGCGCCAGGATGCTCTATGACCGCACTGAAACTATCCTTCAACACTCTTATTTTCCTTCATCCCTTCGTTTCCGTGCGCAAAATAGACACTCCTTTATATAAGACCACCAAATCAGAGATAGACCAACAATTCAAATATCGATATAAACAGGATTTTAAATAGGGTAAAACGTTTTTGACTGACAATGTGATAAAAGAGAAAGATTGTGATAAAAGAATCAGCAACTAACCAGAGTGCTTCATTATTCAACTTTCAAAAGATGCTGACTAATTAACTCACCTATAAAATAAAGTCGGCCTCTACCAGTTAAAACTGGACATCTGCTTTGCTTGTCAGCCAATAGTCGCATAATACTAATAAAAAATTCAAACTACAAAACCCATTTTGCCTTCCACTGCTCTTAGTTTCAACATGGCACCCAAGCAGTCGTCACCCGGCGCAACAGCGGGCTCAAGGAGATGAGATCAACCTTGAAGAAAGCAGCTTTCTCTACTCATCGGCCTCTCAGGAGATGGAAGAAGGAATTTTTGAATCTGACTCTCCGGTGATTGGCAGCTACGTGCAGCACGGCGGGAACAAGACAATGATGTCCATGACGAATTCTACGGTTATCGAATTCGACAACATCTGGTCGACAGTGGGAGAGTTTATGGTTCCGGCGTGGACACTCGGAATAGGAAGAAAATCACAGATTACCCCCAAGGATGCAATTTTCATGGCGTTTGTCGTTCTGAAGCACTACGACACAGCACGCGCTAGACTTTGACATGAAGGGTCCAACATTCCAAAGGCTGATGCAGAAGGTCATTTCTCAATTACGGAGGCAGTGTTATACCCAAAATACATACGAATGTGACCATGCTTAAACAATTTGAGAAACCGAAGCAATTTCAAAATTACCCGTATGCGCTGTAAGCAACTGATGTGAAGTTCCAGCCAGCGTATCGTCTAAGCGGCCGCTTTAGCGAGCAGAAGCGTTACTTTTCGGGAATGCATAAGCAGTATGGTTTCAAGCTGGAATGTTCGGACGCGTATCCTGGCGTGCGATCGATTTGTCTGACGACCAGCCAGGCTCCGTCTTAGATCTGACGATGTCTCTAGACCGCAAGACATCCACCAATCTATGCTTCAGAAGAGAACGGGCGAAGCGACTATCCCTGACCGTGGTGATCGAAGCGAGAAGTTTAATGACTCATGGGCGGTGCTCGTGGACAAGGGTTACCAGGGGCGCAAGACACCATCCGGACGATCCAGCCTAAACGCCAACCACGTATGATTTTGGAGAGAGATGCGGTGGTTGCTTCGGACCAAAGTATTTTTATTTGGGCTCGAGCCTTGTTACATCTCTTCTGTTCTGCCATCGAGAAGTAACGCGCCAAAACTGACTGGTAGTAGACGCCATCGTCGCCGCGCAGCGGCATCCAAGAGACATGGGCATTTGTCGGCGCAAAACAAATGCGTGACAGCATGTCAAAACTCAACTCGTTCCTCTTGAACGTGACATACATGACATTCCAAAGGGTGCACAGCACTCCGCTGGTTATCTACCTGAACGAAACAAACAGTGGTCGTTAAGACGGACCACAAAGTGCTACCAGGTGTAACAGAAAAGCTGTTACAGGCTTACACTGTAAAAATTGCAAGTGAGAAAGCGTGCAATTGAATAGGAACAAATGCAATTTGTTCCTCAATAATTTAAGAAAGATTAAACTTAGGTACGGAATATTTAGTTGATTAAATAATCATATATGTAAATATATAACTAATACACGACATTAAGTTAAAGAGTGAATATATTATGAGTGGTTTAGAGCTAATTAGTATAATTAATCCTAAACTAATCATACAAACATGTAGTATAAAGCTGATCTAATCATACTCTTATTTTTAGATCCCCTCTTAGATTCGGTATTTACATCCGAATCGGATTTCCTTGTGGATATAATAACTTATAATCCAATATTCACATTTCAGACAGTAAGTCTTCAATTGAACTGTGATATTTAAATTTAAATATCTCTTATGTAATGGTACCCCATTACAGTCGGTCTTTGGATTTAATGCCCGAGAATGAACGTTTCAGAGAGTTCTTTGTGGTTTAACTCGCGTATTATTGGATTAAGTAAGAAAAATGTGAGGTACTATACGACATCCAGGCATAAACCAACGATCGACTGCGGTGGATCTACAGGGACTGATCACACTGTAAAAACCCCGGTTTTATCGTATGATACAACCGTTTTTTTTTTGCAGCGTCAGACAGTCTGGTGGGTAGCGATGGCACCACCAGGTCTGATCTGACACTATCTGCGGAAGGGACATTTGCTGATAAGAGTCCAGTGGGATTTACACACGCGACAGAAGAGTCGTTGCGTGTTGGTAACGTGATCAACACGGGTGATAAACACCCCCGTGTTCAAGTGTCCACGACCGACGACGGTCATCGTGATGAAGATATATCCTTGGTGGGAAATACCCACCGTGAGAACGATAATACCAACACGAGTGAAGACAATTCCCGTGTTGAAGATGAAGAACCCAAAACTGAGAGCAGTCGTAAGCAAGAAGAATTCATGGTTGGTAGTGGCCACCATGATGGAGAGGCCTTGCGCACGAGTGATAACGATCACCGTGTCGCCAAACAGGCAATAGATCAGACGAGCGCATCTGATCGCGTGGACGGGTCCGTCGAGACGATCAACGTCATGACGTAGACAGAGACCGGATTAGCTACCCAGTCTTTGACCCTCTGTAATGCTCCGAAAGAAGGTTCGGAAGTGATGGCTCTTCCAGCCCTAAGCTGGAAGAAATTTGTGAAGAATTGGATCGATGATCACATCGAACAGATCCGCGTCATCGTTGCAACGGATGATATCGTGGATATTCTTGAACGAATACCCATATTGCAAACGGACGACCTTGGGAACGAGACCGTTCCAAATGAACAAACGAAGATCCAGCGCTTTGAAGCGGAGCGTTGGGAGTGGCTATAGCCGACAACAAGCGACCGTTTCACGTCGTTTGCGACGCGAGCGATTTCACAATCGGCTGTACCTTGATGCAGCGCGATCAGGATGATCGTGATCGCGTAATCTTTTATCAATCGCTTCAGTTACTCCCAGACGAGCGCAACTATCCAGTGCATGACAAGAACTTCTTGCCATGAAGTATGCACTGGCAAAGTTTCGGATCTATCTCCTAGGAGATAGACCGTTAGTCGTTTACACGGACCATGCCTCATTAAGCACAACCGTAAATTCACCACACATCTCCCAAAGAATGACACGATGGCTGTCATTCGTTGCCGAATACAACTTTACGGTTGAAGATATACCCGAAAAGTTGAACGTGATAGCGGATGCGCTGTCACGTCGGCCTGATTACGAGTTTAAACCGTCCGTAACCGAGAGTATCAGTGCAAACGCAATACCTTGCACTGCTTTGGCGTCGTCCCTTGTACGACAGGTACGACAAGCGTACAAAACAGACGAAGAGACACGTCTGTTGATTGATTACTTAAGTTATCAATCGGATCAGAAGCGCGACGAACTACCAGAGTTCCTTCGCGCTTGCATGCATCGATACCGATAGAACGATGGTCTGCTGCTTTACAGCACAGACCACCAAGATGTTAGTCGCATCCTCGTTCCAAACGACGATGATCTCAAACGTCAGATACTGTTTGAGTATCATGATGCTCCGACCTCGGGGCATCAAGGTCGAGAGAAGACATAGTCTCTCTCGCACGCGATTAATACTGGTGGTACCAGTACAAATGGGTACGCAAGTACGTACGCATTTGCGAAATTTGTCAGCACGCAAAGTCTACGCATCCCCTCCAATCTCTGCCGGTTCCGACAGAGTGTTGGAAGTCCATTTCAATGGACTTCAGCTTCGGTCTTCCCCCCGAAAACAGTCAAAAATTTGAATCGTGGTCTTTGTAGACCGATTCAGCAAGATGGTTCGTGTTGCTGCAGTGTCAGCAAATGTCACTACCGTGCAAACGGCACGTATACTCGTTGAAACGATATTCCGTTCGAACGGAATGCCGGAAAACATAATCTCTGATCCTGATCCGAGATACGGGACGTTTCTGGCAAGAAACGTTTTCGTTACTTGGCACGCAGTTGAAGATGTCAACTGCGGACCATCCGGAAACGGATGGGCAAACAGAACGCGTTAACCGCGTTCTCGGAGATATGCTGCGTTCATACGCGCATGCCTTCGAACAGTGAAGTGACTTCTTGCTACTCACTGAGTTTGCTATAAACAACTCGGTGCATGCTTCGACACAGCATACACCGTTTTACGTGAATGCCTTGAGGCATCCAACTACCCTAGCTTTACTTAGCGGTACGCCAAATCTAAGTGGGAAAGGGACCCGCTCAAATCTGGAGCGAGTCGATGCGCAAGTTGCAACCGCAACTTGCGAAGAGATTAACGAGTCTTCTACTGTAACCACAGTAGAAGCACAGACAGCTTCAGTTAATACTGAAGCTGCCTATGAAGAATATGTGTCTGCAGCAATGGCTGCAGATAATAAAGACAGTCTACCTACTACTAATAAAGCAGTAGATGACTTCATATTACAGCGCCAAGCTGTAATACGCTACGTGAAGAATTTACTTGCCTCTGCTTCAGAAAAGCAGAAGTAAAATGCAGACAAAAACGGAAGGAAGAACACGAACTCTTTATGAAAAGGCGAACTAGTTTTTTTTATTGACAACTAATTCGCCTACTCATGCAGACAGCAACTTCTTTACACGGAAAATGCTTTCTAAGTTCATTGAACCATTCAAGGTCCAAGAGGTAAGGGGGAATGCCTATACGTTAGACATTCCCGCGGCAATGCACCTCCACCCAACGTTCTATGTTGGGAGGACCAAGCCATATCTTTCGTCTCCGTCTTACAACGAGACGCATTCAAACGGCGAATGTCGTGCTTCTTCAAGTCTCCCAAAGAGACTTGTAATCGGTTTCCACACCGATTGTGGGCAGCGCGGAGAATGTTAGTCTCCGCCTTGTTCCGCTCGAGCCCTGCCGTGTGGCGATAAAGCTCGCCCGGCAGAAGGTCATTGTTCTGCTGAAGGGCAACGTGATCGCCCAGATTATCGCGAATATCATCGCGAAAATAGCGATATGTCTTCACAGAGTGAGAATATCGGCGCTCAAACATGATTGCTCCCTCTCGAGCCTGCGGAGCTGTGAACATGCTCCGCAACAACGACGGCGAGGGAACTGTCAACCCCCGCCGCCCCAGATTGATAATCAGGGGAATAAGCGTTATATTCTCGAGCAATTGGTTGTGAAGCACTAGGATCCCTATAAGAAGGAGCAGCGTACCGAGTACTTGGTACGCTGGTTGGGATATTTCCAAGAGTTTGACTCTTGGGAGCCGATCGAGATTCTGAAGGCTGAAGCCCCTGACCTCCTGGAGGAGATGAGAAGAATACCGCTCCTCAAACTCGTAACTCGAGAATGCATCAACACTAGGTGCTAATGCATTAAGGGCATCAATGAAGCCCTTGATCTCGGAGGGTACAGAGAAACCACCGTACCCCCGCAATTCCTCCTCGATCAGATGAGGAGCGCCCCTTGGCCAACAAGGACAAGCGAGAAATGAGAAGGGACACCACAGTTTATCCCTTATTTGATGCAGGTGTGATGGATGTCGGTACGCGAGTGATTTAGAAAGCACTCGCGTATTACGTGAGCTTGCTTCACGTAATCATCGGGACTTTTGTTGTAGCTCTCAACAAAAGCGTTCCAGCTCTGAGTCAGGGCGTCCTTATCGTCCCCGTTCTTCCGCGACCCTAATCGGTTCTTGTAATAACGAACCTGGAAGAATAGGTCGATAAAGTACAGACGTCTATCATCTGTACATCGGTTGAAATCGACGTTCCAGGATGTCTCATAGTCTGTCATCCAGGACGTTGATATCGAACAACGCATACTGGCAGTCACGTTTGTGGTGACCGCCACTGTCGGCCATTGTAGCCCACCCTGGGGTCCAAACCCCACTCTGTACGGAACACGCTATTCCGTACGATAAGCCGATCCAGAAGCGGCGTAAGCCAGTCCTGTCCGATCTTTCTTGGCAGGCGGTGCGCCGCCTGCTCTAACATCTTTCGTTGGGTCAATATCACCACGACCCGGCAAACGACTTGGACCAGGGTAACTAGCGATCTGGTGCCTCTTCCATCGCTTGTAAGAGTCTTCGCCGTCATAATCGACAGCGATCGATTCCGCTCCAGCGTCGCTTTAAGGCGATGAATTCCCAGCGAATTTGCACTCGCTAGACGGTTTGTGGAGACAGCGACTTCCTCGTCCTCCTCCTCTGAGTTGGAGCTGCCTGTCTCTGAACAGCGAAGATGTCTTCTTCGCCACCCGCCATTCGACAGGTTTCATTGTGTGGGATGTTGCCTCAGCAACATCTTCACGCCCCCGTTTGGATGCTTCTTCAGCTGCATCTGCGACTAGAGACGACAAGTCTCTCGGTCTATCTTCCTCTGACGCTGCCGTAGCGGCGTCACAGGTTGCGTTCGACACCTCAGCAATGTGGTGCTGAAGCGGAGGTTTCGTTTGGGTATCAGCAGCGCTCTTATGAGCGCCGCCGCCATGGCGTTCTTGGTCGTAACGTTTGGTTTGTAAACATTTGATTGTTTGACCAACAACTGCCGCTCATTGACTGGCCAATATTAAAAAAAATTATTGGCCAACAACCTTAAGTGGGGGTGATGTAGTGAGGTACCATTACATACGTAATATTTAAGTTGAAATATCACAGTTCAATTTCAGACTTACTGTCTGAAATGTGAATATTGGATTATAAATTATTATAATCCACAAGGAAATCCGATTCAGATGTAAATACCGAATCCAAGAGGGGATCTAATAATAAGAGTATGATTAGATCAGTATTATACTACATGTTTAAATGATTAATTTTAGGATTAGTTATAATTATTAGCTCTAAACCACTCATAATATATTCACTCTCACGTGTCTTAGTTATATATTTACATATATACCTAAGGGATTATTTAATTAACTAAATAGTTTGTACCTAAGTTAAATCTTACTTAAACTATTGAGGAACAAATTAAATTTGTTCCTATTCAATTGCCTGTTACACCGACAGTTTAGACCTCACTGTATACACTTAGGTAGAAAAATGCCGTGATGAGATCACTGTACCAACACGTTGGGGAACACTGAACCCTGTAGTTGTTGCACACACTCCTTATTCGTTAGCTTGGTTGTAGTAGGCGGTGACGTTCGGGTAGTGTTAGTGTATTGTTGGTAGTTCAGCTCTTTTACTACCATTACACTTTTTATTTCGACCGGCGACTTAATCACACGTATCTCGAAGTACTTCATCCTGCAAGACAAAATTTGCAACTTCAATCGCAAAAGGGTTGGCTCAATTCGGACTAAAACACTACCTAATTACTTGCGCTTCGCACCTAATCAATGGATGACCCAGGGCCAGGGGCCGGGCATCCACCGGATCCTAACAAAACAAAGACGGTAATCGCTTCATCGGGACGGAACTTCAAAGGCACCACAGCGGAATGAGAATATCGTGCCGGACTCTCAGGAGTCGGCATTGGATCTTCAGCCTGAATCCGAACCGCTACCGGTCCAAAAACCGGTTATGTTAAGTAAGAAAAAACTGGCTGCTAAAACAATAACATTTCACCAGACACAGTGGTTAGTAGTGGTACCAACCACACTTCCCGCACTGCTGTCGGGGGTCAGCAGGAAAAAGAGAAGGTGATATCAAGAAAGAATGATCCTCAGGAGGTGAAGGAAACAGTTCAGTCCCTGGGCAACACTATAAACGAAACATCACACAAGAAAAAAGACGATACATTTACCCTGCCCTCGAGAGAGAGAACAACAACAACATATTCATAGTGCAACCGAACACAGAACGGACCCTATCTCAGTTTGTCCACGGGATGTCGAACCGCAAGCCCACGACAAGAACTGGAGGAGTCGGATTCAGGAGTTTCTCCAGTACAGCCCGATTATTCAGTGGACCAGATGATAAATGCACTCACGAATGAACTGAAACAAGCATCGCAATCCCAAACACGAGTCCTGGCGTGGGCAGATTTGATGCAAGAATTGTTCTCAAAAATTTATGTAAAAGCAAAGAGCCCAATTTCACGCTTATCACCCATAGCAAAACGGCTTTCAAAACTGAAACCTAAAGAAATAGAGCAACTACTAGATCTATTTGACGTCATCGTCACTCAGAACAAGAAAGATTGCTTAATATGGAAGCAGCGCATTACTGGATCTGTCTTATATGCGCAAAAAAAATCAAGCCTAAAACTGAAGACAACTTTATGAAAGCTATTAGGACAAGATAATGTAAAGAGTGCGACTCCTACTGCGACGCCGTAAGCAGGCTGGGCTCAGAAGGTTATCGGAGGTACATCTCAATCTCTTAAACACGAGCAGGTTCAGAAGCACTTTTTGTTTACGACATCGGTCTACAATAGCACCGAAATTGACGCCTTACGGAAAATATGTGAAAAAGACCATGAAAAAAAATGGGCCGTTGCAATGTCGAGACGGTACAGGAGGAGTGGAACATTGTACAAGGGCTTGTCGAATGGACTATTTAAGCGCGGCAGATGCCCCAATTTATTAAGAAAACAATGTCTTTCGGGGAGCAAGTACGTCTCGTACAAACCATACGCGCACAAGTGGAGGGATGTTTGGTCCTGGACCTTCACGGAGAACGTCCGATAAAAGAAGCATTTCTCAATACGAGAAATATCCAAGTAAGTATTGCTACCGCGGCCACGGCACAAGGGACCGGGTCTAACGAGTTATGGTCTATGATAGCCCATGTCAAAAAAAATCAGGTACGATGCTGCAATTCATGCATTATATTTTCATTTTTTTCACTCGCGATATAGCAGAAAAATTCGATGGAATAAAAGTTCCATTTCACCGTTCGGATCACGTGATCAAAACCTTACAAAAAAGAAACTTCGTCAACCAGAAACTGCGTGGGATCAACAGGTTGATTCCAACGGGGAAACGTACGGACAAGATGGGAACTATACGTGTATATTAAAGAATATTACCAGATCCGATGATTTGGTAAAGTTTTACGCGATTTTACACAAACTGATTAGAATGGATTTTCAAGGAAGATTTGGACAAGGGAGGCCCCTTCTCAACGGCCTCAACAGAGTGGGAGCTAATATTTTCCGCGGAATCATGCCCTCAAGCACTGCAAGGAATTCCGAGAATTTCATGGATGAATTTGATGATACTGGTAGAACACCGTACCATGAGAGGCAGACAACAATGTTTACGTTGCGGGTTAGGGGGACATCCGATGAAAGCTGGCACTGCAACCATCACTCCCCTTCAGCAAGAAAACTGCATCAATATCACCCAAGAAGTGCTTAACGGATTATCATTTCCAAATTCGACCTTTTCGAGTATGGACGAGATCAAGGTAACAGTTGAGACAAATTTACGACAGCAACAACACTTAACGGAACAAGACAAAAATCAGACTGATGATTCAAATAACGGACAAGAGGATGAGTCTGTAGTACTACAAACCTCCCGTCACAGGAGGATAGCTCGTTGAGTCAAACACAGCAAGAGACCACAACAACAGAAAGAACTGATTCTCGGGAGGGACAACAACTTGGACAAACGCAATAGTCTGCATCAAAGGGGAACAACTGGATCGCAGTACAGCGTCCAGGGAAAACCACGAGTGATAAAAATGCTCCTCCAAACCGAAGGAGGGGTAACCAGCCAGACCAGGTATGTCGATATCACAAGCTGTCAAGACAACGTCTACCCGTGGAATAAAGCCGGACGAAAATCAACCAACCGATATAATCCAACAAGCATCGAATAGTGAAGCGGTGACTCAACACCCTCATCCTCAGGTAATAAAAGTACAAAGAACGCAGAAGAGTGGGGAATCAGCATCTAAAGGCACGTCAGGGACAGGGTCAAATCAGAAACATAACACATATCTTCTTATTAAGGATAACATGAATAAGAAGAAAGATACTCGCTTATTAGCTGACGTACAGCTTAAACAAGGTCGCATTTCTCTCGCTCGAATCACACCAGCAGAAGAGAACGACATTAGACGCATAACAACGCTTGAACAAGCCACTCAAATTCTGAGTATACATGAAGTCAGCACACCCGCAACAGGAAACTGCCAAGCCTACGCTGTCAGTCAAGCATTGGCTTGTTCACCGTTGGACAACTATTCACCAACCGTTATTGAAGGAATCGCAGAAGCACTAAAAGAAGGTTGCCTCAATCGAGCCATGATAGACTTTGACTTGAAGTTCTCGCATGGGGTACATTACTAGGTCTAGGCAAGGGGTTAGGAGAAGATCTCAGCAAAAGCATCGATGCAGGAATTTAAAGCGTACTTAACCGACTACGCGTACAGTGGTTCCAAAGTGGATGATATTGTCAAATATCATGCCTGGGGTAGTAACGTCACATCAGCACCAGGAAATTTTTGTGATCAGTCATTATGGAGAAGATTCGATACCTGGAATCATATGTTTTGTCCCCGAAATTAGACAAAAACAAAACCGAAAATACTCCTTCAGTGGATAATATCCGATTTCTATCACAGATTGCGTTCGTAGAGAGCAAGACCGTAAATTCGAATTCCCAGGCCAAGTTGAAAAATGGCATTTACTTCTTCACTTCAACAAGGCTCACTATTTAGCTTTCTTGTACGGGAACCAAGTACAGGACGAGGGCTCAACGGTAAAATCGGATCCGGAAATGGACAGCAGTGGGAACAGTGCTAGTGAAGAAGATAGTGATGATTACGACGACAAAAACTACCGACGACAAAATCTTTAGAGAGAGACATCATCACGAAAACTGACAGTGGTATCGTAATGTCCAAAGCATAGATGGGGCTATACTTGGATGATAAGAGTCACGATCACCGATCACATTCCTCTCAAAATAGGCAAATGAATACGTATCGTAGTCACTCGCCGTGGGACCCTGACTCTTGGGAAGGTCATTTTGATGAACTACTTCAGCGTTTACAGGGTCCTCAATTCATCACGACTTAAAAGTGGAGATACAGCAGATTATGTTTACAGGGTCTCAATTCATCACGACTTAAAAGTGGAGATACAGCAGATTATCGAAGGATTCACAGATGTGCGAAGTTTATACTTTTTATCAAAACAGTAGACCGTCTCTCTATACCGGAGAAAGAACATTTGTTTCGCCTACATCTTAACCAAGAAGCAGTGCGGACGTGGGTGGTGCAGGCATATCAAATTTCGAACCAATTTTAGAACAGTTGCACTCAAAAATCAATTAGCGGGAGAAATGCAAATACTAATACAGGCAGACGATTCCTCCACCTCAGAATATGACCCTTCACAAGAGAGTACACCCCATAGTGTCAGTGTCAATGAACCTTTCAATAAGCGCAGATGTCTTCGGGCTTTCTTCTTGTACTATTGGGCTTCACGTCCACGGAAAGCCCAATGGTACAAGAAGAAACTGTACGACCAATACAAAGGGAGACCATAGATAATGATTTCGAGGAAAAGAAAGATGATTCCAGTAATTGCGTCCAATCTAATCAACAGTGGTACCACAGATAGGATGGTTATCAAGAGAAATGGGAACTCGTAACGAAGATACCCTTTCCCTCGGTGGCATCACCGACTTCAACTTGGAAAGGGCAGTGAATAATGAAGGCAATCGTCTCCTTCATCTAACAAAGGAATATCCAGGGTCATATCATCTGTTAGACAGCCTAGATCCCCAGTTATTAACTTTGATTACAATTCCGTCGAGGGAACAAAGATGTCTTGGGATACTTGACCATGGAAAACGGGGTGAAGCTCCAGGAATTCCCAATACATGGTTCATCGAATGGGAAGAACGACTGTCGAATTTATCGCACCCGTCACATCGTCCATCAGTGATGGACAGCTCCCAACAATGGATTATTATTAAACGTACGAAATATGGAAATAGCCAATTAATACGGCTATGTGCGCCCACCCATTCCTTAACGCTCGCGAGATGCTTTCTATGTGCATTTATTCACGCGGAGGAATGAGTGGCAATTCTGGGGGAGGAATATTACCCCATCAACTCTACCTTAACGCTGCTCCAGAGACATTTCAGAACACGTGCAGTAGCTCCTGTATACACAAAAAAGTGAAAGCAATCATCGACGGCCAATCGGATGCTTGGGTACAATTTCTTTCTACCACATACGTACCTATCCCGGAACAAAATGAATCTCAGAACGAGGAACCATCGGGCCGGATCAGGTCTGATTGTTACTGAGAGAGCCACAAATGCAGAGGATCAAGACCGTCAGCGGATGCTGGAGCATCATTACTTCATGAGATGATTCCTACTCGATTCACCACCTATTCTTGGATAGCGAATACCACCCAGCGTTGCAAAATAAACAATCGGACAACGGTACTGAAACGGTACTTATCAGAAGCCAGAACGCTCGAGGTTCTAAGAAGAATGATAGACTGCTTGGATGCCGGCCTGGAGAACTTCATTCCAGGTATCACAAACTCAATTTATCTTTCTTCAAGAAACGCATATAACATCACAAGAAGATGTCACCGAATTAGAAGGAAATGGGAACGTTTATGGGGGCGGTATCAGAACAGCTCTCGACTGGAGTATCTCAACAAAAAAAAACAGCTGGTGTAGCAATTCTATTCCATCCGGTTTTAGAGGATCAACTAATTTGGCGACAAGAAACTTGGACAGAACGGTTTGTCGCAGTTCAGTGAGGTTACATACTACTGTGTAATATTTATGCACCATCGGAGATGCAACATTACGCGCAAAAAAGATTCTGGATATGTCGAAAATGGTTGTCACAGTAAAGTCACCCATTAGATTAGCAGGTGACTTTAACTGTGTAGAATCAACAATTTTCGATCGATTTGGAGGTTCCAGGAATGATAAAACGGAAAGATGACCAGAAGCATCAGACTAATAGATGCACAAACGTTAATGTAATCTGTATTCTATGAGGCATATGTGGTACCACTTGGATACGTTACTGGAGAGGTGAGCAGGCTAGTAAAATTGATAGGTTCTACTTATCAGAAAGCATCGCATCTTGGTTTCAAAATTTCGCAGTTGGGGAGACACCGGTGTATTCTGATCACAACAGGTGATATTAACGTTAACATTATCGACAGTGAACAACAAGCAGAGTCTAGTCAACATCACAATCCTCCTTACCCATTTCATGGCCACAATCAACCGGCAGTGCACCAATTTATCGCTCATTAATCATACCACATCTGGAAAGCGTTTCCAAAGGGTTAATTACATGGGTACTATAGAAATGATCCTGTGTAAGTGCGGTCTTACATGTAAGGGTTAGTTACACGGATCAGTGGATATTGGAATGCCAGGATGCTATATATCACTCTCTCGTTGGAAGGTAGCTAGACGAAGAAGACGTAGTGTACAACGAATTCGATCCCAATTACACGACAATGCTAGGTCCCACCAACACATTATAAATGCAACACAGAATCACGCCCATCAAAATTCACTGGTGAGACGAGGCAATCGTTTGCATAGATCAGTCCACGATATTAGATGGTCATTTCGCCGAGCGGCGATCTGGGAAAGGGACCATCGAGTCACGGATATCCGTTCCGGTACTGATAGTCCATTTCACAATTTCATTTCTGTCCCAGATCGCTTCGCCTTGACATGGCGACTAATAATGAGCTCAAAACACGTCGAGACAGCATCCTCTCAACGTGTTGAAAACCTTCATGAAGATTCAGATCGACCGTCAAGTGACCAACTACCAGAATAAATATTTTGATGGATGTAATCACAGAAGAGGAGGTACATATGACGACTAAACGACTAGACCGGAGAAAAGCTCCGGGCCCAGATGGAATAAGTAACGATTTCTATAAAGATTTCATGGATGAAGTACTGGGCCCGCTGCTCCACGTATATAATTCGATTCTCCAAAGAGCTACTCCTCCCGAATCCTTTTTAAAAGCTACCATTATACCATTGAGAAAGAAGGGTGACTCAAGCAACGCGCTTGACACCGCCAAAAATAATCGCGACAAGGCTACTAACCTTCCTGGACCAGATAAACGGTGACACTCAGGGTTTGTGACAGGTCGACGAATGGACAGTGCGATTGCATTAATGATCGCTATACTAAAAAACATTCTCTATGTTCATCACCGACAGCGGAAGACGGGGCTGCAATACTATTCTTAGACTTTGCAAAGGCATATGATTTTCGCTTGGCAGAGACTATTTATTTGCAACACTAGCTCTATTTAGATTCTCGACACCGTTTATTAACTTGATGCGAACATTTCACTTCGAGACATCTGCGTAATTCCTGGTAAATAATGAACTTTCGAATTCATTCCAAATGACATCTGGAATAAGACAGGGGTGCCCGTTAGCACCCTTATTATTTATCACAGCTGTTGATCCGCTCGCTCTAGCTATTTTGCAATCAGAATTAGAAGGAATTTGCCCGGTCCAAGGAATCACGAGTCTGGAACACAAATTTTCAGCATTCGTCGATGACTCGACTATTTTCTTAAAACGGGCATCAAAAGTGATTCCTGCACTACGACTAGTTCAGTGATTCGGAAGTTTGTCTGGACTCAAAGTGCAAGTACAAAACAGCCATTTTTTATTCTTAGACCCAAACGTGTCGATTTCAGAATGGCATGGTATACCAGTGGTTAAATCAGAGGAATAGGTTCGATATTTGGGATATGAATTGGGTCACGGTAATATGTGTATGAAAAATTGGACACTTCGTATCCGAAACGTTCAGTGGAGATTGGTTACGTCTACTCAATGTCGCCTTTCGCTAATAGATAGAGTGGCATTGTTCAATGCAGTGGTAATTCCTTCAATAATGTTCACTGCAAAAGTTTTTAATCCCCCGGTGGGTATAATGAAGAGAATGATTCAATTACATAAAAGCTTTATCTGGAGTACAAATACTAAAGAGGACGATACTGTGCGTCATAAGATTTCACCAAATCTTATTTATGCACGAAAGCAAGCTGGGTGAGCTGGATTTATCGCGCTTCCAATAACTATTCGTGTCCAACGGCTCAAGGAGACAGCTAAATGGCTTATCACGACAGAGGACATTTATAAGCAGGCTTGGATGTCATGGAGAGGTTTTGGAGTTGGTGATGACATTCCCTACATATTTCCGAGGGTGAGATGTAAGATGGTATCATTTCAAACCCAGGGTTTACAAAGGAAACCATGTCTACTTTCGGAGGAAATGAGGCACTGGTTAGGACCGATAGTACTGAAAGACTAATGCTGAAAGGTTATGTGTTCAAATACTTACCGGTCATAATTAATAACATTACTAAGACGAAACCTACACGTGGACTGGCTCCCGGACAACTCCTAACTGTTAATATATTAAATCCCTCATCACGGATTAATGTCAGCACGTGTGGAAGCGTTTTGGGGTACCTCCAATTGGGCAGGTAATCCTTGGATTAGAGAAGAACGCGCGACCAGTGAGATAGGCGTATATGTCGCGACTGTTGTCATAAGTTATGTCGATGGATAAGTGCGATCATACTAGTTTCTCCAAGAGTGGAAATAGGGGACTACATTTGTCAATACCCACCCATACAATTATTCCAAGCGCCAGCTACCCTACAGCGTCTCACTTGACAATTTATACGCCAAGGGCTGCTAGAAGGAGAGGAGGTCATATCTAACTGTAAGATTTGATTAGAACAACAGACATCTGGAAGTTCTACCTACGAAGCATGAGGAATCTCAACGTGGAATGAGTTTCATAACAAGGTAGTGGTATGCAAACCGTATCCGCAGTTACATAAGTATCCATGGCCATTAGAGGACAGTACCCGATCAATCTGGAGGATTTCGTCAAACTTCCGGTGGTACTTCAAACGAGTATATTTTCAAGCGATAGCAATTACATTACTCGTTATCATCCAGAAATGGACAATTCGAAGATCACAAGACTCCTAGTGGTTTTCAGTACAGGATCAAGCTCCTAAAGAGATTTGGAAGCACGGCAATATCTTAACAAATTACCAATTGTAGGTTATCTATCTATCAAACGACCACCATGCAATTAAACACATTCTATAGTAGAGAGCACAAAAATAGCCAATGTGTATTAGCTGAGGATTGCGAAAGTACACATTCGGATGTCGTACAGTTGTTTTAGTGAGAAACGCTTTTAGAAGTGATTCTTACAACATTGAATCGAAAGGACTAGTTCTCAAGCAGATCTCCTCACATACAAAGACAATATTGCAACTCAACAAGCACCGAATATTTCACCAGCTCTACTACACGAGATGCAAGACAAATACGATTTACAGTTAAATGAATCTCAGGATCAAATGGTCCGGTTATGGTGGGGGCTGAGTCGGATTGCGCAGGTTTGGCTGTGGCAACTGCATAATCAAGCCATATTTGAAGGTAAACGGCGAAATCAAAGGGAACACACCGAATATATCTGGAACTAATGTAAGACTTAACTTAGCGAAGTGGCAGCATTTGAACGACGATGGACTCAACTACGCGTCGACGTGGTGAGATTACAATTATGTGTGCAGTGTTTCTTCAACATCTCTTCAGCGCCATCGAGAACAATGACGCAGCATAATGATCCACCTCATTAATCTTCTCTTGCTCTTTCTGCGCCAGGATTAGCTATGAGAGTATATAATAAAGGGTTCTGCCGGGTAATATTCCCTGTCAGGTTATAATACCCAAACCATATTCTACGGTATAATACCGTGCCCAATAGTATACCGTCCGTCCATGGCACGAGAGCATTTCTCAGCCATTCCTTGCTACACTCGAGTGGTTGGTAGCGGTTGCGCGAGTGAGCCCACACCGTTCACTTTTCATCCCTTTCGCTCACTTTTCATCACGCTCAGTCCGCAGCAAGGCCTTCCATCCTTCAAGTTCAGTGCACACCATGGCCCCCAAGCGCGTTTCCAAGACCAACCTCGAGAAGCGGGAAGTCATCGAGTGGATCGAAGGCCCCGGGGTGGGGTTCCTACGCGCGCCTTAAAGCACTTTCAAGCGGAGCGAGGGTGGAAGGTGTCAGGCGCGCAGATTCGATACTGGTGGAAGAATCGTGTCGCCATCACGAACGCCCCGGCGTTGCAGCTACGTGTGGCAGGTGGCGGCGACCACCCACGGCTCGGCGAGGTCGAGGACGTCTTGTTTGATGAGATTCTGTCCCTGGGAGCGAAAAAGAAAAAGGTGTCGCGTCAGTGGATCCAAGCATCTGCACGCGAGCTCGCTCACGCAGAGCTGGACGACGAGGACTTCATCGCATCTGACAAGTGGCTCGCGCGCTTCATGGCTCACTACGGCCTCTCTCTCCGACGGCCGACCAACCTTACCGTGTTGAGCGACGACGAGCTCACTGCGTGTGCCGTCCGCTTCCTCGCATACCTCGCATCCAAGAAGAGCGCGCTCAACCCTAGCAGCATGCTCCTGATCGATGAGACGGCCGTCTTCTTTGAAGACCCGCAGCGCGACACTGTGCACATCACCGGCGCTCGCCACGTCGTCTTGCGCTCGACGGGGTTTGCATCGATGCGGATCACTGTTGCGCTCACCGTCACAGCCACAGGGACAAAACTGTCACCCCTCCTGATCTGGAATGGCGCGAAACAATCGATTCAGAAGCGCGGTGCGGTCTACGTCGCGCATCAAGAGCGAGCGTGGATGAACAGCGAGCTTCTCTTGAAGTGGATTGACCTGATGTTCCCAGCGATTCTGGAATCCTGCGGCGGCAGAGGGCTCGTGTGGGACTCGATGCGAGCGCACATAGCGAAGAACGTCAAGGCAAAGTGCATCAGCAAGAAGATCGAGATGATGGTGATCCCAGGAGGGCTGACGCCGTACCTGCAGGCAGGGGACATCGAAATCTTCATGTCGTTCAAGGATCGTCTCTCTAGCGTGATTAACGAGTGGAAACGATCTGACCGGGTGCAGTACACCAAGGGCGGCAATCCGCGGCCACCAAGCGTGGAGGAAGTGGCGGCTTGGGTCAGCAATTTGTGGAAATCTGTCCCCAACGACGTCGTGCAGCGCTCGATTGCCGCAGATGGGTTTGCAGATGACTACCGCGTCTGGTACATTGCCAAGCACGACGTGTACGGCGGACTCTTTCAGAGTAGGTGGGTGAGCTCTGACGAGGAATCATCCGATGATAGAGATAGTGCTGATCTTGCAGATGAGTTTGACGAGCTAGTCGTTGAATAAGCATATATCGGTTTGTGTTTGCTGCGCGTAATCTGATGTGCATCGTTTTAAATCTGAATCAAAAGGACTTACGTGGCGGTTCCAGATCCCCATGTGGGGAATCCGTCTGTGTGATCACTGCTGGGTTTTGAACCCCGGCTGTTTGTGTAACTTTCAGCCTGCTACACCGCTCCACCACTGCCATCGTTTATTATCCGAGAGGAAAAATTCGTCTGAAATGCGTGCCATTTAGGAGTGTACCCTGCCAAACATAATACCCTGGCTGGAATTTTGGGTATAGTAGATATAATACGGTATATTAACCGGCAGAACCTGTTAGCTAATAGTGAAAGACTAAATGGAATATACTTTATTATTACTTCAACCTTCAAGTTTTGTAACTATTACCGAAATACTAACCCGTACTTAACTTAAGTACCAGCGGAAAATCTCCCAACGGATTGTAAAACCTGTAATACATGTAGGAATATAGCGTATAACCCCCATCAAGCAGGGTTAAATTTGAGGGGGCTGTATCCAAGGGAAGCTGTCAAATGCCCAATGCTAACAATTCGGACGCCACACGTAGATGGTAATGACCGCATTAGATACTTGTAGAGCGAAAGAATGGGAAAGTTGGATATTAGTGAAATTTCGCAATTACAGTTTTAACTTTACCCTCAAATGGTCATTCAGCCGCTGATGATAAAGATAAAACTTTGGGATGGACCGATTTTGCAGTAAAATCTATTTCATTAATAACATTTTAGGCGATTCAAATAAATTGCCGGTGCAGCGTCAGTCAATTAACTATATTATTTACTTATTGGTGACGTCTTCGAGCCACCGACTGAGATTCCACCGGTCCGTCATGGTTTCAAATCTCGTAACGGCGATGTATCAGCAATAGAATAAATGATTTCCAATGCAATAGGCTTCGCAACATGTGATGATGTAGCCAGAGGTTTTAATATCTCGCCAGCTGTGACATCTTTCTCCTCGGGATGCGCTTATTCGACCATAATTCTAGAAATGAACCCTATCGTCGTCTCTGGTATGCTGGGAGACGTGTCTATCACGAATCGACTGGGTCCATGACCTGAATCCTTGATTCAATACCGGATGCCTTTTTGATCCTGTTAGTAGCATCATATCTCCATGTTAAGATTCCCACTTTATATAAACGATAGTTCGATACTTGTACGATGGAACTTTGATCACCTTATCTGCAGAATCAGTAAGCGGATTTAGTCTGCATGCTTCGTTCTGTCGTTAGAAGATAATCAACGATCCTGGAGGAGGGTCCTATCAACGGTAAAAAATGAGACATCCTCGAAGTGAGATCAAATCTTCGCTAACTGGAGGCTTCGCTCGTGGGGGGGGGGGGGCGAGACCTCTGCTCTTCGCTAGAGGACGCAGAGAGAAGGGCGCTATTCGTCCATTTTGTAGAGCTCCGTCGAAGACAAATGAATTCAAAGTTGGCTGCTCACGGTACTCCCTTTGATGATTCTTTACACGGGCCTCAATCTTCAGAACAGAACCTTTATCATCCTATATTATTCAACCAATATAAGGGTTGTAACAGGTAAAATTTGCGGATAAAGATAAAGAACGCTGTGCGAAATTTCTCTATTCATGAAATTTAGAATCGATGCATAGAAGTGCACCATTATCATACTTGACCGCTTGGCTTTTCGTCACGATGAAGTGTAGGCTGCAGATGCGTCACAAGTCATCGTATATTTAACATTGAGAGAGGGCCAAATCATGACACGTTCCAGTAAGTCGACGAAGAATGTCGAGCGAGTTGGCAGCAGAGCTTGCTGAGTTATATAGCTAAGGAGGTTGGGTTTAATGAAAAACACTGATCAAGACGAATTCGCGAACTCGAAAGAAGACATCTTGATGATGCCGTGAGCAGTCCGCCTGACGGAAACTTTTCTAAATAGGGTAAACGAAATATATTACAAGCACAAAAATAATTTACATGTGCCACATAAAACCAAAACCACATGTAGTGTCTAAGCTATTTAAACACTCTATATTTGTAAAATCCACCATATTTGTGAAATGCGGGGAGTTTTTCCAGCAAATGTCAAAAGATTTACGGGACATTTATTTGGACATATGGATGATAGAGAAAAAATGACTGCCGACGATTGAGGAACCATTAAGCGAAAAAAACATATAGCAAATATCACAATTCTTTGTGACACAAACGAAGAGCGCGATTTATTTGGGGTGGAAGTCTTGACGACTATAAACAGCCAAAACTTCATCAATGCAGCTTTTGGTCAATCAAATTTTCCCTAAAATTCGAATGCTGTCTAGACTGTATAGATCGCTCGCTCTATCAAATCAAGTTTTCTTGCGTCATTTCGGGGGAAACTCTCCCGATCTTGTAGTGACAAAATTTGCAGAGATAGATATATAGTTTCAACGTATTAGAAGGTGGCATAGTCTGATTAAGTTGAAGGAGATCAGGTTGCACTATTCTGTTCTACCTATCTTGTGCAGATAGAGTTATAGTTCCAATGTATTGGAATAGAAGGAGATCAGGTCGCACGGTGGGCACGGCATATGGGGGCAAATATTACTACAAGATTTAAGCGTGAATATTCTTTGAGAATTTCGAAGAAGTTACTTTTATCTGGCTCTATATGTACAGTCGTCGATTATCTATGTCAATTCCTTGCATGCCATTGGTTTTTATTCTATTATGTAAGAGGTATATATTCATTCGGAGGGTAGTATTTCATTAGTGTCTGAAAAACGCTTTAATTATCCTCCAATCAATTTCCTCCAATTCTCAGATTACTAACCGCTTAAGTATGTCTACCGTGTGCGAAGGCCTCCTGGCCAAACTGAACGAGCTGATGGACTTCCTGCGCTTCTCCCAGCTACCGCTTGCCGAGTTTCATGGCGTTGTACGTTTTGAATCTTTTTTCTTATTTTTGAAGACTCTTGAACAGTATTTTGGGGTCTTTTCGTAGGTCACATTCATGTTCCGAGCGTCGCCAGAAGAAAAGAATAATTTTGCTTGCATACGCACTATTGATATGCGACGAGGTACATAGCTCTATTTAGTGTTTATTGCAAATATCTATGCTAAAAACTTGTCATTTGGGTGATGTTGTGACAGGTTTAGAGGTGGAAAATACAACTTTACACCCTCAAGACCCTTTTTTGCCGGAAGTGGCAGTGGTTTCCGTGAGTCTCGCGGACTTTTTGTATATGTATTCGGGAGAAGCGACAGCCACAGAGATCGCTGGAATGGTCATGTCTGGTCGAGTGTCGGTGCCATGGAGCTCATATGGCAAATTGAAAGCTTTTGCAGAATGTTTCGATTTCTCGACCGAAAAATGGGACGCATATTATACAGATTTAAAGGCTCGGGGTATTGTGGTGAAAATTCCAGAGTGTACACAAAAGTGCTGCAAGAAGAGCAAGAAGGAAGACATCGAGGCGAACTGGCTGCTAGTGTCGGACTCTACGACAACAGCTGGAGGCGAAGATTGGGAAATGGTCTCTGATCTTGAGTGTCTAAATATATCAAAGGAGCAGCGTGAGGAAATGCATAAAGTATTTGCGTTTACGTCATTGGAAGAGTGGCTACCAAAGTTGTGGAACGGCAATGATCTTGACGCACGGCCGATCCGAGCACTTCAGTCCAACGTCAAAAATTCGCTCTGTGATATCAAGTCCATGGCCGGTAGATTTTTCGTGTCGCTAGAGGCGTAACCTGTGTGTCGACATAACACAAGGAGAGCAACAAGTTGTTTTATTGATATCACTGCTAGTATACAAAATTTCCTAATGATAGCATCAAATGAGTACAACGAGCATTGCAATTGGTTCTCACGATTCGCTAAAAACTGGTCGGAAGCACTACAACCACGTGTTCATGCTCCTTGTTATCAGCTGGGATGACACAATCAAACTGCTGTGTGATTACGATATACATGTTCTAGCATAAACCGAATCTTTTTGCTCTTGCACAATTTTAGTGTCTCACTTCGCAACTTTCCGCGTCCAACACAAGTGGCGTCATCATCTCACGTTAAGTCTAAAAGAAAATGCGAAATTTGTTCCATCGGCGGGAGAAGCGACAGTCAGTAAATTGTGAAGGCCTCAAAGAACGTCGCAGTAGTATATTTCGACGGCGTTTGCGATGCAGTTGCAAGGAACATGAACTAATCGAGTTCATGCGGCCACGGGACACTGTCGTCACACGCATAGGAGAAAACTCGCAAAGCCCACCTCGACGGCGACGACGTCAACGCTAATTCTAATGTCTCAGGACTAAATTCTTCAGTAGTCGACGTAATCGTCAAGTTATCATAACCAATAACTGTAGAACGACGTAAACCTCATCCAACATCTCTCACTCTTCAAAGTCTTATGCAAACATCCTATTTGATACCTACCGGTAAATCTTAGAGACACGTGACGAAGATACATCATAATTGCAGTCGACGAGTGACTGTAACGTTTTGGAGGTTCTGTAATACTTGCTTTTACGAGACGTCCTAGCCGATTGTTGAAGTCAATCACTCTGGCTTCTTTGCTGACTCTTCAACAGCAGCATAACAAGAATAGCCGACAACAAGAAACGGCTTTTCTTGGTTGCTGGATCAAAGCTCCTCGACAACGAGAAACTGAGGATGCAACCAGCGACTATTCGCGGAACGTTCTCTCTTACCTAAACTTTGTATCCGGAGAGAGTGTATACGCAGTGTATACCTTTGTTTCGTCTCCACGGCGCATTGCGTCCATCCAGTCTTCCCCATCATCAAGGCGTACCCCAGCAAGCCAGTGAAAAAGCACGTCGAGAGCGCTACTGTACCTGTGTCCAGATGCAAATGTGAAGGTAGAGGAGCTTGAGTGAGAAAGCTCCCAAACTGGGAAACGTTATTGACATACATACCTCCTAGATTAGTGAGGGCACAATCGCAAAACACCCCCGCATTTTACAAATATAGAAATCTGTGCTTAAATAGTTTAAACAGTACATTTATGTTGTTTTTTAAGTACATATAATTTATTACATGTACCACATAAAACCAAAATCATATGTAGTGTTTAAACTGTTTAAACACACTATAGAAGTATAATATAAAATGCGAGGGTGTTTTGCGATTGTGCCTTATTGAGAGGGCGAACCATGCATAGTTAGTTCCCTGTAAATGACAACGTGTTCATCACCCACTGATTGTATGTTTATCGCAAGAGGACGGGTACTACTGTCAACGAAACATACTTCCTCAACGATCGAAGAGGCCAATATACGCAAGCGAGCGTACGAGTAAGCACTCGCTCAATTTGAGATTGCCAAAGCAGTGGATGACACTAGTGCAAAGAAGTCACTTTTTAGCGAGGTTCTGGTGTCACGCTCATCTCTGACAAGTGTCCTCACACGACCTACAACATGATGTTCGTCTGTACTCTCTACAGAAGGTACATCTCGCGGGGCAACGCAGAAAAGCGGACCAAATATCGTGAAAGCAGCTGCAAGGCTTCGGTACCTAGTGGGATCGAATGTCAGGAGTGTCTGGCCGAGTCTGGGTAGTGAACAAACAGCCGCAGACAATTTAAAAGTCGTTGACGAGATGCGCTTACACTGCTGGACTGAAAGATGAAGAAAGTAGCTCGCAAGGATACGACAGTCGCCAGACGAGCTAAGAAATGGGTCGAAGAGTTCAGTGAGGAGCCACGCACTATTGCCACGCTTGGTACAGATACGAACCATAACCATCTCGAAGCAACGTGACGGTTATGCTGCTACCTTGTCATTTACATCAGGCTTGACACAAAGTTCGTTTTGATATTTTTCTCCCTCATCTCTCTTGCATTCCCGCTGGATTCGTGTGGGCTACACAAAAATATTTTTCATCTTTTCTGTGCTGCCTTTCTCCATTATGCAAAGTGCATCGCACGCTGTTGACAAGTACCAAGGTCGTCGGAAGGTCAAGTTGGCAGAAAACGACACTCTGGTGATGTTCCCTGGCGTATGTGCGTACTCATCGTCTACTGTGAGGACTATAGTGAAGTGCGGCCAAAGCTCTCCGCAAGTGTGTCACGTGGATACAGAAAATCCCGGTCGATCAACCTCATGTACCACGATGGTATGGAAGCCTGCTTTGTGAACAGAACTGTCACGAGACTCGAGACTCGAAGCGTTGCACCTACGGTGTGTCAGCTCCTGTATTGTTCGTCTAACGTATCATGGTTGAAAGTCAAAAGTCGTACAGTCACTGTGCGGTAAAAACGCTTGTGTGATAAGGGGGTCATTGAAATGGTATAGAACGCAACAATGAAGGATTTGGACGACAGCACCAGGATGTACATTGCGACAAAATATGGCGTTCTATCTAATGAGTGATTTCGACGTCTTGCCGTCAGAATTGACGTTCGTGCCCATTATTGCAATGATCTGAGTCCTTGGAGTGTTCTTTGAGTGTGGAATGTGGTGGGATGTGAGCAGGATGTCAGGAAGTGTAGGCGGACTGTCCGGGAATGTGGGCGGAATGTCATGGCGTGTAGAGAGAATGTCACGGAGTATACACTGAAGAGTTAGCGGAAGAGAGTGGGACGCACCACGGAGTATCACGACGGCTGGAAGGTGACAGTGATTTTGATGCAATCTTTTTCTTGGACACAGAGCTCGTCTTCCCCAGGATCAGGTCTCGTTATCCGGCTATACACTGCACGTATACCATGTGTTTCTCAGGATCTGGCTCAATGAGGCGGAGTGTCGTGGAATATCACTTATTTTTGACATTGGCGGAATGTCGCAAGATTGAGTGCCAGGAGAGCAGTAACTGTTGGATAATGAAAATAACACTTGTTAAGGAGCAATTTTCACTGAAGTATTGCGTGACCGGAATCGTCTAGGAAAGTCGTCGCTGCATTTTATCATAGTCAACGCTTCCCTACCGGCAAAGGCACCACCGATTTCATCCTCGACTACAGGCTTAAAAACAACAAAACCCTGGTTGTGAAGGCCCGTGGTGGATGTTGTAAGCAGTAGATATTCAAATACGAAGGGTATAGCTGGTCATCCGCAGTGACAAACCGAACTTTAGACTACCAATTGACGTCTTTAAAGTTCGGACATGTGTGAAAAGTGCAAGCCCTCTACTAAGTATCATAGGAGTAAATGTTGCTGCAGTGCCAAGATAGGAGCAGCTTTTTAAAAAAGCTAAGGCAATTGATAATCTTTACCTTAAGCCACCTGACAGAGATAATCCAGAAGTGCCAAAAAGTAAAGTATCATACCCATAATGCTGCCTATTGCCTAAGAACAACCTTTTCATCCATCTACAGAAGCAACGTAAATTTGACCAACCCCTCTGTTCTTGAGCTCCGTAATCATTTGCATCCAAAATTTGCTACCTTCATTTTTGCCAATCCAGATACCTAGTAACCCCTTACTTTTCTCAATGTTTACAGCGCAATAAAAATCCGATAGACGAAAAGGTAGAATTGCAACCTGAATGTACACCTTGGGTAATAAAAAAATAAAGTACTAAAATGAACATTGCCAAGGGAAAAGAGAACATTTCCCAATATCGGTTGCCACAATACTTGAAGTAGTAGTAGTAGTAGTAGTAGTAAATGTAGTCCAATTAGTCTTAACTATTAGCTACTATGTACATATGAAACCTAGTATGTAATATAGGCTCAGAACGTATGGAATCTTTGACTTGCACTCTCTGAGTATCACTTGGTCGGGAAGCGTATAGCGTTCTCGAGACCGGCGCTTTCCACTGGTTTGCAGCTCGATAAGGTAATGGCGATGTTGCAGGAGATGGTGCTGGTGCTGGCTGATAGTGGAATAAGCACTCTAAACTTACTTGAAGTCGGATCCCCTCCTCTCTTGTATCTCTATTGGCCTTCTCAAATTCGGCTACCGTTGCTATCTGCGCCCGTCCTTGCTCCCAAATGAACTGTAAATGTTCGTGCTCATCCTTGACAATGCCTTGATACACGACTTGATTTCGTAGTTGCCATAGCCAAGTCATGAAAATTCCACATAGACCTTTCCAGATTCTATCGAACGACTCCAGAAAGTCATCATCTGTTCTTCCATTTCTGTGCATCATCGCCCGAGTCACTAAAATACCTAATGGTGGTGCTGTCTTGTACAGTATATGATCTTGATACTTGTTCACCCCTTGAGTCGTAATCTCCACTCCCAACCATTGCTGTAGGAGCTTCCGCCAGATCGCTTTTGCTCGCCGACAGTCCCACATGATGTGAAATATGTCTGACTTGTGTCCATCACACCGAGCGTCCATTAGACACCTTCCTTCGTACTTGTGTCTCGGGACAAAAGTATTTAGTTGCATTGTAATCATTCGGAACATAACCCAAACCTGATAGTCAGTTAATACATTATCATGGGACCATACCTGGTTAGGTTCGATATCTTGGACACTATGCCACCAGTCAATGTCATTACAATTCCGTTTCCATTTAGCCATTAGTTCCTTCAAATCCGTCGCCACGCCCCTATGATACAGCTTACGAAACTGCTTCCACAAAGATCCTGGTATCTTGTAAATTGAGATAGAGTCTGAGATACCCCATCCAATGTGATGGAGCTTCGGGTGAGCACGAAAAACCACTAACTGATCCGTACTGCCGGCTTCCAATTCTTGATTCATACAATTGTGTTCCTCGATACTCCAGTGTATACCATTCAGTTCTTGTCTTACTTCCACCCATTGAGCTCCAAACGGACTTTTGCCTTTGAGTCGTCCCGACTCCACGACTTGCCATTCAAAATCCTGTAATAGTTTGGGCCCTCTGCATAATGTTATTGGCGGCGCATCTCCAATGAACTCACCAATCCCCACTCTTGGCGACGCTAACACGATTGCGCTCAGCCACCTGCTTATTTTAGCCCTGGTGTGGGACTCGGGTCCAAGACTTACAACCTGCCATGGAAGTTAGTCTTTGTATTCCTAATTCGCGTATTGCCATCAACGGGATCCGATCATATTTTCTGGCCGTTAATACCGGGGCCCTGGTCTCTGGAATCCACGGATTGTCGCCCCAGTTGTACGTTCCCCAAAAAGGCACCATGTGAGCCGGCAATAACCCGTGAAAGTTAAAAGGTTCTAGGTCAATCTCTATGGTGAACCTTTCACCTTGTAATAGCGTATGGGCCTTCCGAAGCAATTTTTGGATGCCCAGCAATCGTGGCAGATGCTGTATCATGTATACATTCAGTGCCGACGCCTGCTCGGGATTCGGTCCTAGCCATTCACACACCTCCCTTGCCACATTGACTCCCCGCTTCTTTTGAGTTCCACCTACTGCTTTGCATAATGAAAAATCTCTAAGTGGCGTGAAACGTACACTGGTGTGGCCACGGTGGGCTGGCTCCAATAAATCTATCCAGGCTCGCTGGTAACAATCTGGGGCCGCGATCAACCATTGAGTAGCAGTTTTAAGTCTTTGCACTCGTATTGCCACCGGAATAGAAATGAGGCCGACCCCTCCTGCTCCTTTCGGTGTGAACAGCAAATGTGGTGAAGGGACTTATAAAATAATGTAAGGCACTTTCCAAAGGGCGCATCCTGATTGGTGGAAATGAGGGCCAAGGGTGTAGGCGCCGGATGGTCGCCGCCGATGAGGTCCACCAGCGGCCAGGTGGCGCCTGGCTGGAAACCAAGTCGGCGGGCGAGGATAGTCGGATAAGCGGGCTGAGCAGATGACAGGATTATGGAGGTTTGACGGCCGAGGCGCGGATGGCGGACGACCAAGATGGCGGACTGTTCGTAAGGATGGAGTGGAAGGAGCCCGGAAGAAGAGGATTGTTCTAGTGGAAAGAGTATGCACCGGGATCGTAGGAAGGGCTTCCAAGGGACTGCTAGCGTCAGCGGCCGAGGGGCGCGGATGGGTGGCTATCCGGCCGAGCCGGTCGGGTACCATGTACCATTCGGACTGGTACCATATGGGTTCAGTGTACCGGCCGGGTTGGTACCATTTGGGGTTGGTGTACCGGCCGTACCGGTACACAGAGTCGGAGTTAGCCGGGTTGCGTGGGTAAGATACATGACTGGTCAGGCGTGTTATTTGAGGTAGGTTACACAAAGGGAGTATTGGACATAGGATAAATCAGTATACGTTTCGCTTTCTTAGACACAAGTCACTTTATTGGTTCACGGCAGAGGGCTAACAAGGTCCCCTCTTGCTGTTATTGGTTTGCCCGGGGAAGGTTAAGTTAACCCACCGTAAGTCCCCTGACCGGGAGTCGCGGCGACTTCGTATACTCACCTCAAGTCGCCCGTGTTTTGAACACGGTATCAAGTATTGGGAAGTGGTGACATTTGGCCTTCAGTGGATACACATTTGGATTCGCCCTTCATTGTTATTGGTTTAGCTGGCCGATCGATTATTCTCGGTCCAGCCGGTACTATACAAACTTCAAGTGTCCTATTGGTTTAGCTGGCCGATCGACTATTCTCGGCCCAGCCGGCACTATACAAAGTTCAAGTATATTACCCAACGAGCTCCCCGGTGACGATTTCCGCCCAGGAGCTACCCCTAGTCCTACACTTCATCTCCCTATTGGACGGATTCACACTTTTCGCCCTAGGGTCCATCAAGAGAGCTAACCACCCAGTACTGACGGGTACACAAGGTGAGCTTTTAACATGCAACATTCGAGCAGTCGCGATCAAGCGGATGGAAGCGACCGATCCAGCCGGCCTCAAGCCGGATCGGATCATGACTCGGATGGACGGAGTACCCCCTCCGGTAGTCAGTCGTCTGGGACCCCCGTGGGTGCTCGCGTCTCAGGAAGATTTTCTGA
>MIQA02004415.1:15722-26028 GCA_001887855.2 Sclerospora graminicola | reverse complement strand
GGAAGTGACCGATCTAGCCGGCCGATGCGGATCGGATCATGACTCGGATGGACGGAGTACCCCCTCCGATAGTCAGTCGTCTGGGACCCCCGTGGGTGTTCGCGTCTCAGGAAGATTTTCTGAGAGCGACTACACCACAATGGTGCGCGTGCCCGGATCTCTTGGTGACCCTCGATATCACCGCGAGTCCCTAGCGGGCGAAAGACCTAAACCTGTCAAATTTGTTGACGATGTTGTGTCGGGTGCATTGGGGGAAGGCATATCGCCCCCAATGCTGCTGAAGATGGAAGGATGCGATGGTCACCTCGGATTGGGGGAGTTCGAGGTTGACATTAAAGAAGAAGTTACTCCCCTAGAGGCTCCGCCGGGGGCGGATTACGGTACTACTTACTGCAGTGCCGGCCGCCACACGGATGGAGCCGGATCGGACTATGGTGCAAGTCGCCATAGTCCGAGGAAGGATCATGGTTCCGACCATGATCCTAACGAACAAATGCATATTATGGAAATAAAGGAAAAAATCAAGGAAGAAAAAGCGGAAGTCGGATACGACCGGAGTGGGAAGCCGGCCGGATCGGGACCAAGTCGCGATCTGGTCCCCCTACCCCTAAAGAAACCGGATTGGCAGGAATTGGATTATCCGACCCACAAAGATAAACCGCGTTTCGAAGAGGAAGAAGAGAAGCAGGACGGCCTACCGACGGATATAGATTTGGAGCGTGCTTTCCATCTTCACGAGTTGGGGCAGTTCTTGCGGACGGATAAGGTGCTGAAAATAACACGGCCGAAGATCATAGGCGGATTGAAAGGTCCCGTCTCTCCCCCAACTCTCTCAGAAGGCCACGTGTCCCTTATTAGAGGACTATTCGATCAACTCAAACAAGCCGGCATTAACACCGGCGTGTTTGATCCGAACGAGTTGTTTGATCTGAAGATGGACAAGTTGAAGGAGGCGTCCAGCGCCCTGCACGACCACTTGGTACCGCTAGTGGGTTGCTCGCCGCCGTCGAAGAAGATGACAGCTACGACTGGAGTGGCGCCGTCCACGCCGCCGGCAACAAGCAGACCGGCCGGGATACACTCAGGTTCTTCGCAGTACGAGTCCGCCCCTTCGGAAGCGGACTCATCCGACTCATCGGTGGGTATCACCCGCATGACGCTTGGCCCAAGGGGAGCAGCGCGTGTGGCGGCGGCCATGAGGCTTGGAGGACGTGAGGATCCGGGTACGCCCGAGCGGAAGAACGCCAGCCAGTACAGCGTACAGGCCTGGCGGACGGCGACGGCGGATCCAGAACCGAAGGAGGAAGACGAAGACGCGGATGGGCGGATCAAAAAGGAACGTCAATCTGGCAGCCCGGCCACCCCTCAAGTCGCCCCTCAGGTGCCGGATCACCTGCGAAACATGTTCTCGGCGATGATGGAGCGATACCGGAAGAGCACCGCGTCGGCTGAGCGCCAGCCGCGGCAGTCCGAAGTCACCGGACCAGCCAGCTCGTCGTGGAACTCAGGCGTCCGAACCGGTCCAGTACTATGCGAGGGAGCCGAGTGACGAAGACATGGAGTCGGTGCAGTCCAAGCAGAGTGAACCCCATGCCGCCCCGCCGAGCCGCCAGACAGGTCGCCGGGCCGGACGTCGGCCAACGAATAGGAAGCTGTCTCTCAGCGACGTGGATATGGAATCCGTCAAGTCGGCCAAGTACCATTACGATCCGGATGACTTGGATCTGGGGATGGCCCGCCGAGCCCATATGGTCTCGGCCCAAGCGTTTGATGCAGATTCAGGAGCGACCACGAGGGTGCGAATGTCGGCCACGTCCGAGCTAAAAGACTTCACCGGACGCGACACGGACGAGGACCAAGCCCGAGGATGGCTGAGCAAGACGAAGTCGGCATTTCTCAGAGACCGGACGTCGGACTATGAGAAATGCCTGATCTTTGGGAATTTGATGAAAGGTCCAGCGAAAAACTGGATCCAACAGCTCAGCCGGGAAATCCGAGGAAACTGGAGGGGATTGGCCGGTGCGTTCGAGGAACAATACTGTGGATCTGGAACATCGGCGGCGCGTCAATATTTCCACACCAAGAAGCGTGCGGATGAGACCCCATGGAGTATCTCCATCGCTTAAATGTCGCTGACAAGAGGGCGAATATCCCGGTTAAAGAAGATGTCAGACGGTCGGAAGCCGCTCGTGAAACATTTTATCGGCACGTTGGACGATCGGGAGCTGACGGACCAGCTGGCGGCACTGCGATTGAAGAACACCATGGAACAGGAATTGACGCTGCGCACCTACCTAAAAGCGAAGAAGCGAGGCCCCAAGGCGGAAGTTGGAACCGGCCGTTTCAAGTCCCGTTTTAACGCGGATCAAGGAGGCCGGCCGCCATCTACCAGGACGGCCCGAGCCGTACGCATGGTCGCCCGAGAGTCAGACGCGACCAGCTCGGAAGAGGAGTATCAGCGATCTGGGGGCGAGTCTGAGGAGGAACAGTATCGGTACCTTTTCTCGGCAGAAGCCAGTCAGCCATCCAGGCTGCCAGCCGGGTCCGGTCAGCCGAAGAGTTTTCCGGCTCGAACTGACCAGGATTACCCCAGGCGCAAATGCACCCACTGTGGGTCCATCAAGCATGACGACCGGAGCTGTTGGAAGCGGCTGACGTGCAAGAAGTGCGAGAGGAAGGGACACCCGGCGGAACACTGCCTGTTCACGTGTAAGACTTGCGGGGAGGTGCATGAGGCGGGACTGTACCCAATTGAAGAATTCTACAACCAGATGAAGAAGTGGTACGTCCCGACCAAGCTTGTTGGAATGCTGCCGCCCGGAGTGGAAAAGATGTTAAACTAGATCGCTCGCCAGGTTGAAATCTGGTTCGAGCCGAGCGGTCTAGTGTTAGTATCTATGCATATGTCGGTAAGGAGGATAATCAAGGAGCAAAGCAAAGCGTAACCGACAATACATGTAAGTTTGACGATTACGTCATCCGGTCCCCGGGCAGCACGGCTGACCCCTTCCTGGTGAGCAGTATACGGACGGACGAATATTCTCGGTCTGAAGTGCGTATGGAATTGAATCTGTTACCCGGCGAGTCGCGAGGTTATTGGAAATACCATTCACCGGATAAATGGTTCAAGCAGGCCAAGGCGGATGGCAAAATCAATAACCAGAAGGCTACCATGCTGTTCGACTCTGGCGCGGAAGTGTCTATCGTGGACACCACCTTTGCTCGTAAGGTGGGGTGTGAAATAGACGAGACGAAGCGGCAGGAATGTATCGGCATTGGAGAAAGTTCATACATGACCCAAGGAAGGACAAGAGTCAAGATTACGTTAGCTGGGTCTTTGGTATATTACTTTACCGCCTGGGTAGGCAAGCTGGCCGGGCAGGATGCAATTTTGGGCATGGATTTTATGGTCCCGGCCGGCATACGGCTGGACTTATCGCATGGAACATTGACGTTGCCGGACGAGGTACAGATCCAGCTGGCCGGCCGGCGGCCCTTATATGGCGCCCACGTCCAGTTCCTCAAGTTAGGTCAGTTTGTAACGGTGCCAGTGGGAAAAGCGGTGGAAGTAATGTTACGACCACACGACCGGCGGAGTAAGTTATGGCTGACAAGGGGCGAGTGCTGGGTACCATCGTTTGTTAAAGGGGGTGGTCATCTCAACTCTATAAGCGTGACCAACATCTCTGAAAAACCCCTCACCTTGCATGAAGATGTGATCATTGGAATGTGGCTGGCCGAGGACAAAGTGCCCCGCCGGCCGGGCTATGTCACTATTGGCTCAAGACGCTATATCGAGTGGCAAAACCTGGCTTTTCAGGCAACCACCAATCTGGTCAGCGAAGAGGAAGAATTAGAAGAGGACCAGACGCCGATGGTGGATAAACCCGAGTACCGGACCCCTTCTAAAATATTGACGCGGAGCCGGCCGTCGCCGGATCCGGCTGAACGTATTGGCCGAGGCCACGCCCCGATCGCGGAACTGGTTTGCCCACTCAGAGGAAGACGGACGAACGACAGGGACGGGAGAAAGGACCAAGCAGAGTTGCATATGCGGTCAACCCCGACGACAGATGGTTTGACGACCGAAGTGAAGGCGGATCGGCCAGCCGGCCGAGCAGAATTCGGAAATAACCGAAGGCGGATCGACCCAGCCGGCCGAGCAGAATTCGGAAATAACCGAAGGCGGATCGGGCCAACCGGCCGAGCAGAATTCGGAAATAGCCGAAGGCGGATCGGCCCAGCCAGCCGATCAAGAGCCCGAAACAGCCGAAGCCGACCAAGTCTGCATTCATGAAGGGGGCGAGCTATATGTTGAAGGCATGGAAGATCAGATGGCGGTGCAACCCCCTGCCCCCCAGCGGTCACTATCGACGATCTACAAGTGGGAGACCCGGATGTGAACACCCCGGAAGAGATCGGCAGATTGAAGGATATTATATGAAAAAGACGACATCTGCTGATCGGCCCAGGGAACGCACTTCCTCCAGCCGCCCATGGGGCGGTATGTGATATTGATGTGGGAGGCGCCAAGCCGGTCGCACAGAGATGCCGAAGAGTCGCCCCCCAGTATCGGGAAAAGCTGTCAGAGCTTATCAAGGATTTGCTAGCCACCAAGATAATTCAGCCGTCCACCTCGCCATGGGCCTCGCCCATCGTAATTATTATTAAGAAGAATGGGGTGGATATAAGGTTGTGCATCAATTACCGGCTGGTGAACCGGCTGACTAAGCTGATGATTTATCCGATGCCGCCGATAAACGACCTGCTGGAGGACCTGGATAAAGTTTTGTGGTATTGCTCATTGGACATGGCCAGTGGATTCTGGGTGGTCTCTATGACCGATCGTGCACGGGAGATCTCTGCGTTCGTGACGCCCTTCGGGTTGTTTGAGTGGAATCGGATGCCATTCGGTCTGAAGAATGCCCCGCAGATTTATCAACGGCTGATAGATAACGCGCTGTACGGACACTTCAAGATCAAGGCGGATCAAGATCCGGCTCTGGTCGGAGATGTGTTCACCGAAGGTGACCCGGACCCCGACCCAAACCTTCAGTTTTGGGGCGGCGGTCTTACATTGATGACATTCTCGTTACGGCAACTACCTGGGATTTACTGTGTGACAAAGTGGAGAAGTTGATGATTACGTGTGAAAAGTGGAATCTTTCGATTAGAGTTTCTGGGGGAAGACTAAGGTGACCTATTTGGGTCATCAGGTTTCGATTGCCGGATTGGAGGCTAACCCGAAGGATTTGGAGTCCCTGAGTAATCTGCCTTTCCCGAGATCCCTAAAGGCTATGCAATCCTTTTTGGGCAGCCTGAATTATTACAGTCGGTTCATCGAGGATTTTGCAGTCTATGCGGCGGTCTTGTATGAGTTGCGGGAGGTGGATTACCATAAGCTGAGAGAGCAGGATAGGCAAGCGGAGACGCAAGCCGGGCCGTCAATATCAACCAATGAGAAGGAGCCCTTTTCAGTTATTTCAGCCAATGAGATGCCGCCCTTTTCAGTTATTTCATCCAATGAGAAGGCGCCCTTTTCCGCCCAGACAAGCGGCCGGCCGCCGGACCCCGGCGCGGCCGGCCCGGACGACCACATGACCCGGGCGATGGTGGCCTTTGGTATGTTAAAGGCGAAGATGGCGACCACACCGGTCCTGAAACATTTCGATGTTAGTAAGACTCCGGTGGTCATCATCTACGCTAACAAGTGGGCCATCTCGGCCGCTCTCGTGCAAGATCATGACGGAGTGTACTGTCCCGTGACCTTCACCAGCCGGACCCTGAAAGTTAATGAAGTCAATTACGGATTGGTGGATAAAGAAGTTTTGGCTCTATTGCGGATCTTGGATGTGTGTTATACTATGCTGGTGTCTCGGCCTATCAAAGTACTATCTAGACGGTCGACCCTATCATGGCTCCTGACGGCGAATGGAATTGACGGCCGGTTGGGGAGATGGGCGGCTCTGCTGTCTCAGTGGTCCCTCGAAGTGATTAAGTGTACTAAAGGGGAAGAGGAAATACTGGGCACACTGGCTGCCAGCATTACCCCCAGGGCAGAAGTGGAGGAAGCACTGATAGCGATCGCACCTCGGAAGCAGCCTCGACAAACTATCGTATTGCCGCCGCCAACAGTGGGACCCACGGAGGAACTAATGGTTTTGAGTTTCGATGGGTCGGCGAGTGTAAAGAAAGGGGTCGGGGCCTATAGTGCCATTTTGTGGAAGCTGCCCGAATGGAAAGTGGTCGCGGCCGCCTCGGATTTCACGCCTGGCATCACGGTGAACGAAGCGGAGTATAGAGGACTGTTGCTTTCCCTAGATCTGTTGGCTGGCCGGACACAGGGGCGGATCATCATATGTGGTGATTCCAACCTAGTGATCCGGCAAATCACAGGAGAGATAGATTGTAAGGCGCCACGGCTGAGACTGCTGAACGATCGGGTCATGTCCGCCCTGCGGAAATGGCCGGAACATGAACTGTTACATGTCAAACGAGAGTGGAACAACAGCGCAGACCATCTGGCCACCTTGGCCATGCGAGATCAGATCGGTCTCACCGTTTCAGATTGTTGGACGGATTGGCGGAGATGAACAAGCTACCGGAGATAATCAAACCGGCCGCTAGAGACGAGGATCTCTCGCCCGGATCCAGCCGTCCCGTGGAAGAGGAATATAGCGACCGTGACTGGGAACAGGGCGTCCACGCCCGATCGGACCAAGAAGTGCCCTGCAGCAATAAAAGGTCCCTCTAGGCGGACCCCCAAGCAGGCCGGACGAGACTAACCACGGTTAGTAGTCAACAGTAAATGTTTGGAGTGGGAACGAAAGAGGAACGGATGGATATATTAAAAGAGAAACGAGAGAAATAAAAGAATTAAAGCAAGCCCGATTGCTCATCCCCGTGGATGACTGTACTTGCCGTGGAGCCGAGTCACCTGAAGTCCAGGGTGGTCGGAGGGCCGTGCGCGGTATTGATTGCGCCAAGGATCTTGCTGGTCAATGGCCTCCAGAGATTCGGAAAGGGAGGTAGTCTGATCCAGCGCACCCAGGCCGGGATACCACGTCCCTCCTTCCGCTGCATTTCCGCACCTGCGGTTTGGTAGATGGAGCATGAACGGGAAGAGAAACAGGTCCAAGTCACAGTTACTATCCCGGATACCCTCCATGATGAACGTACACAGACGGACCCACGCCTCGGAAGCTCGCCCCCGACGATTCTTACGGGCAAGAGAGTACCTGCGGAGGGATTCGTCCACTCGCTTGTCCTCTGCAGAGATGTACAGGAAGTGGGTAGACTCCCAGATGGCCCAAGCGTGAGTCACGGTGAAATCATGAAGTCTCGCCTTGAATTCCGTGAACCATGGGCTGGATGGAAGCCCCATATCCGGCATCTTGGTGTTCAGGATTTTCCAAGGTTTGGTCTTCATGAGTGCGTCGATGGCGCCCGATCCCATCAGGTCAGGGTTCCAAGTCTCTGAGGTTGGCGTCTTGTGAGATCGAGGGAACAACCAGAGAGGTGGACGGGATAGGGAGTGAGCGAGCTGGGAACTGGAGATATCAGCTAGACTGGTATTGCTCAGTTGCTCGACTGGCCAAGGTAGGATGGCGGACCGATCCGCCCCACTGGGGAAGCGCCCGCCCGATAACCACAGAAGCGGAAGTTTGGGAAAAGAGGGCGCAGGGGGTAGAGCACTCTTCCGGACCTTAGGTTTGGCTGCCGGTCGGGGGGTCGACGTGTGGGACGTGACCCGGCCGGGGTTGATCGCCGTTTTTTGGCCGGAGTCTGGGAGAGAGGTTCTGCTGAATCACTCAGGTCGGGAGGAGTCAACCACTGATCAGGGATGTCCTCGTCGTTGTCTTCCACTTTCTCCTCGGCCACTCCGTTGGAACTCGAGTTACGCGCGACCGGAGCGGCCGGGGTGTCGACGATGCCGGGAAGCAAGGATGGGTCGGACGGCTCATGTTCTCCGGAGCCAAAACCTGCCGGCGGCGGAGTCTGCAGATCGATGATCTGATTGGATTCCATTTGACCCGTCGTTCGCCCACCGGAACTGGAAAGGCGGCGACGGGTATCCGCGCGAGAGCGGGATAACGCAACACTGACTCGCTGGGCCTCGTAATCCTCGTCTTCTTCGTCATCATCATAGATACACGAAGGGGAGGATGATCCCGAGTCCGAGGGAGAATCAGGCGACGCGGCCGCTGACCCGGAAAGGGGCGCGACCGCTTCGGATTCCGAGTCCTCTTCAGAATTAGAACTGGGGGTGAGACCGGTTCTACCGGGGGTGTATTGAGGAGATGGAAGAGGGGACTGTTTCGCGAACAAGCTGTCATCCCTTTCCGACCCGAGCTCTTCCCCGTCGCCCGACTTGTCCGGAGGACACTGGAGCGAGGGTGGGGATTCGCTCTGCTTCCTCTTCTTGGGCGGGTTAGCACCGGCCAAAGGAGGGCTAGAGCCGGCCGGACGTTTTTGGCCCCGCGTTCCTGCCGAGGCGGACGAAGGGTTTGGACCGGCAAGGGGCGAGTCGGAGCCGGCGGGAAGTTCCTCAGGTTCCGACTCTGCTGCAGCGGGCAACGGGGTTGAGTTTGGCGGAGAAGTCTTCCACTGATCCACCATCCCCAAGACAGACAAGACGGATTCCCGTACATTGGGAGGAGCTTGCAAAAGGGGAGCGGCCTGGCTCCGAGTCGCCTCGAGCTGGTCTTGAAGTTCACACAACAAGGACCTAAAACGATCCTCTTTATCCAGCATGGCATGGCAAACACGGTCCGCCCGAGCCAGTATAGCATGGGCGTCGGAGTTTTCTTGGCGGGCCTGGTATAGCTCAGACCGCAACTCCTGTTGCCGGGAAGTAGTTTCCTGCAGCTGCCGCTCCAGATCCGAGATTTGGCGAAGGGCCTGGGCGTGGGAGTCGCGCAGGTGGTCTCGGTTGTCCCGCACTTTATCCAGGTCTTGGGACACCTGGCGGAGTCGGGTACGAAGGTGCGTAAGTTCTCGGGACATGTCAGGAATTGTAGCGGACTGCTGCTTCAGCTGTTCCAGCTGTTGAACTACGGAGCGACGAGAATATAGAGGCTGTAAGCGACTGGGTCACAACACAAGAGGAGACAAGGCACTTACGCTGAAGCTTCGATCGTTGGACCAATTCCCGATTGGCAGTCCGGAGAGGCTCGACGACGTCCTCCAGCATGCGGAGGCGGTTTTGCTCTCCCGTCAGGATGGCGACTTGACGCTCGAGATCGGCCACCTGTTTCTGGAGATCGATTGTTTCCGGAGATGGACCCCGAACGGCAGCTTCATCGGCCCGGCGGTTGGCAGCGGCGAGTTGACGGACCAAGTCAGCTTGGATATGCTCCAAGCTATCCACTTGGGCGGTCAACATCTCCAGCCTTTTCTCCATCCCCGCCGTTTCGGAGATGGGGGCGGATGGCGCGGCAGCTTGCTGTAGAGCGTCCGTAAGCTGACCCACAATGGCCCTGAGGCGGGCCACCTCATCCTCCGCTGTTTTGCGACTGAGTTTCAGCTCGGCGACCCGGGGGTTCAAGCGGTCCAGCATCGCGCAAGAAGTCTTGAAGCTCTGAGACAGAGCTTCATAGTTGTCCTGACAGGATTGAAGCTCCGCCCGAAGGGAAGAGACGACGGCCTTCAATCCGTCTCGGTCGCCGCAAGCCTGGCCGTGGACGCGGAGTGCAGCTTCGGCGTCGGCGGTCGACAGCACCAGATCGGGAGTACGGGACGATTTCGGCGGTGTTACGACTTCCACCCCGCTGGCGGGCGAGTCGTCGTCCACGAGAACGAGACGACAGACGTTGGCCTTGTCAATTTGCAAGACTGGAGGTATACCAAGATAATGTCAGCATTGGTGGACGTGCTTGCCAGCCGGTGGGGAGACCGACCGGGTTCACGGAAATGTTATAAATTAGTGGGGCGACGTACCAAAGCGAGGCATGGATGAGCGGTATCAGGTCAAGTGAGTTCGAGTGAGATCGTGCCCCAACCGTTGTGCGGCCGTGACGCGACTCAGGGGCGGCTGTGGTGAAGCGACTTATGAAATAATGCAAAGTACTTTCCAAAGGGCGCATTCTGATTGGCGGAAATACGGACCAAGCGGACGGGAAGACCACGGATATTGGACGGCCGAGGCGGCGGATTGTTTGTAAGGAATGAGTGAAGGGAGCCTGAAGGAAGATGATGGTTCTAGTGGATGAGGGAGGCACCCGGATCGGATGAGAAGTCGCCAAGGAATTGCTAGCGCCAGCGGCCGAGGAGCTCGGATGGGTGGCTATCCGGCCGAGCCGGCCGT
>MIQA02004415.1:0-15702 GCA_001887855.2 Sclerospora graminicola | reverse complement strand
TAGTACTTAATATATTATTTTTTAAATATTTATGTCGTGATTTATTACAGGTCTCAACCACTCCGCCCCAGAATGGCTGTATGTACCGATATTGGCAGTAGGAGGTTTGCTCATTTTGTCAGCTCTAATGAGCTGGTGTGGAACGTCCAATCGAAGCTTCTCTGAGTGTCTCTGCTGCTCGTCATATCTGCTAATTTTATTAGCACTGGCGGAATTGGTGCTGGGGGTGGTGATTTTCACGCAAGGAGCGACAATCAACCGATTCTTACGTCGACATCAACAAGAATGAAAAATAACGTACGTTTAGGTGATTTTGGTGTACTTTTCATGAAAACTTACCGAAGTATTTCGTTACAATTTTGCTCGATTTTGCTTAACGATATAGTGATGAACAACTGCACCGCCTTGAAGAAAACAAATTTATTCCAGCATACGGACTGTTGGCGCTATTTGCAATAGAAGTTTTGCGATTTTGCTGCAGAAGTGAATTATATCGGACTCGACGTCATCGGAAATACCAGTACAAACAGCTGAGTACACTGCATAATTTGGATGATGAGTTATTGGCAGTAAAAGGAAAAGGTATTGTACGTAGTTCTCGTATTTCTATGCAATTAGTATTGACTTTATACGTGTGTGAAGGACATCTCGAGTAAATATGCCCCTCACTTAGGGACAGTTACCGAAAAAAATACGTGGCTCTTGACATTGTGCCTGTGAACAAGTACTCAAGCAAAAGTGGCCTAGTTTATGTCTAAAATAAGGTATATCTTTTTAGCATTAAGCGGTTCATTTTAGGTATGGAGGCTTGAAGTCGATGCTCAATCGATCGAAGTGAGAGGTTAAGCTCGTGATGCCGCTGACGACAAACACTGGAACTCGCTACTATTTTCTTCTTGATCTCGTTGGTCAATGCCCGAATTTCACGCGACCAAATTGTCAAACCTTCGTCGACGGCGTCTCGAATTCGGGCGTGACGTTTTGACATGTTGTCGATTGCATCTGTAGCTCGATGGTCTTGAGTGGTGGCCGCATCGACGAGAACGTCAAATCGCTTGTTAAGCTCAATATTTTGTCTCAATGTCTCTCTCGATCAATCGTTTCCTGAAAAACTTTTAGCTGCTTGAAACACTGAGTCTGATGTTTTGCACTTGTACTTCGAAGAACAGCGTAGTCTGAACCAGCGCCTCGATCTCGCTCGCAAACGTCGCTGCCGCACTCTTCGGTTGCGCTTTCAATGTCAAGATTTCATCTTGCGCTTGACAACTCGCCTCCTTAGCTTCATGTGTATCCTCTTGTGAAATTTGCAATCGTTCTTGTACATGCGCAGCTTCTCGCTCACGAGTCGTAATGTTTTCGGAGGCATTTTTCACAAGAGATATCTCAGTCTGAGATTCATACAACAACAGTTCAAGTCGAGAGCAGGTTTTTTCCGGAACAAGGAAACGTTCCTCCAATGTAGCGTGGAATTGACGGCCCTTGCCTTTTTAATTGGATATTTGTCACTCTCCCAGTTTTGCAATACATTCCTGCAGCTGCGACGTTGTAGTGACAAACTTTCTTTTCTGCATCTTCTCTATAGGAACAAATGGGGTTTATTTTTACGGGCGCAAACTATATCCATGAAGCACTCTACCTACCTGTTTCACAATTAAAAACATCGGATAAGGAGCTGAAAGCGTCAGCATTTCTACCTCCGCTACTCATCAGATCTAAAACTGTTATTTTTATATCTTCCCTACTACGATAGACAATAAATATCATATTTCGATTCGACATTAGGACACATTGGCTTTGCCGAACAAGCAAAACCCGATTTCGGGCGAAATAGCAGATCCATTTGAAACCCGGTTTTTGAGGCATACAAAATTTGAAAATAGCATTTTTGCCGAACATAGCCCCAATTCTTCTACATGACAGTTAAAATTCTGCTAACGCTGAATATAGCGACTGTGTATTAATTTCCTCATGTGTAAAAGACCTTCCAAGTAATTCACGGAAGTGTGGATTTATCATACTAAAGGACGTGGCAATCGAAAGTGCTTCCGAACTTTCAGACTTAATGTCTGAAATGTGAATATTGGATTATAAGGTATTATAATCCACTTTGAAAACAGATTCTGATATCATTATCGAATCTGAGAAGTAATCTAATGATAAAAATATCAGTCAGACCAGCTTTATACTACATGTTTGTATGATTAGTTTAGATTTAATTATAGTTATTAGCTCTAAACCATCATAATATATTCACTCTTAAACTTACCTTCTTCCTAACAAGTAGCCTTAAGTTATACATATTAATATATAAAGAGATTAATTAATAAATTAATTAGTCTTTGCTTAGTTTATCTAAGGAGGACCAAATTTACATTTGTCCTAACTCAATTGCACGCTTCCTCACTGCAATTTTACAGTGTAAGCCGCGTAACAGTTGCCCTGTTACAAACAGTAACGGATCTAATAAAATGGTAAAAAAAATCCTTGTAAAAATCGGTTCCTAGTCCATCATGCCCCGCGGCCTTCCGTTTTTCCAACCCTTTAATCGCTAGATGTATTTCGTGTTCAGAAATTTCTCGCACTAAAGCATCGTTTTGTTCTCGTGTGGCCTTGCGTTTCTCCGAAATCGTCATAAATTTCTTCACTTCATCCAAAAACGTAACACTAGATTCTACCCGGTAGCTTCGTCCAAGAATCGATCTACATGTAATAGCAAACCGATCCGAAATTGTTGTAGTTCCCGAAAAGTGTAAGCCCGGACCAGAGGAGATAGCGGTCACCGTCTGGTCTTGTTCCCAGACAGCCTTCCTCTTAAATAACCAGCGGATATCCGCCGCCGTACGGTGCAAACTCCTACCTCGACGAGATTTACGCTGTTGTTCGATAGAGGTCGCTACCCCGAAAGTTAATTGATTCCGAGTGACAGCATTATCTCTAGTCATCTGTTGTAATGGATGGACCCGTCTTTTGCGTCTTTGAGGTATCCGTCGTTTTGTCACATATAGGATATCTCGAATCTTATCTACACAAATTATCCCATGCATTGACTTCCCCGACACCAGACACACACTCTTTTAATGTTGGAATATACTTCGGATGAATTGTTGCTGTCGCTGAATCAGGAAATGGATATGCCATACTCCGTTTCCGACACGCTCGACTTGGAGAGGTAGGATCCTTTAGTTATAAAGGAACCTGGTTATGATCCAAGTATACTGGCGGTAAAGAAACATCTACCCAAGCAACCCATGACATCCAGTTCTCCGAGACGTAAAATCTGTCAAGCCGGCTTGCCTGACCGCCCCACCAAAACGTGAAATGGTCAAATGGATCCAGCCGTATCTCCGCTAGTGCTGATCCCCGCAGGATTTTGGCATCCGCTAGTCTCATGTCCATGACTGTCCGAGATAAAACCAGACTTTCAGGTCTCGAAGAGCGATTCCCCCCAAATCGATCCAGTACCGGAACATCGACACAATTAAAATCACCAGCTAGTATAAATTGTGGAGGTCTTTTTGGAAAAATCGCCTAACTGTAAATAAAACTGTTTTTGTGAGTTGGCGTCACCCGAAGGTCCATAAATATGTGCGATGATACACCCTTTCCACATTACAGCAAAAAAACTGTTGGACCAGCGGTGAATCAACCACCGGCGGACTTGACTTGCAATGTCCGGGCGTACCAAAATGACAATCCCGCCTTGTTTTCTGTTGTGGACACTCCAATAAGATGCGTATATGTTAGCATCCATCAATCCCAACGCATGGGCGCAACTATTCGTCACCATTTCCTCTTCGTGTGTAGACGCAATGTGTGTCTCCTGGAGCATAATGAATTGTGCTTGAGACCCAGGTGTTCCTATCGTCAAGCTCTTATCCATGCCTTGATATTCTGACGTTTAAAACCTCTCACATTTTGAGTGATTATGTGAGTGGTATATTGTCGTCGCATCAATTTCGCTATATTATCCTGTGGATAATATTCCATGTCTTGTAGGGTCTTGTATTTTGTATAAGTATCTAACTTATTCAAATCAAAATACTCGTGCCCTGCCACTGTACCCACCAAGGGTGGAAAAAACCCGATTTTTTTTTGCGAGCTCATCGGGTTTTTGGTTTAACCTAAAAAACCCGATTTAAGGGCATGGTTTTTTTGGTTTATTAATCACTTTCGTTGGGGTCGCCTTCTTCATCCGAGGGATAGTACTCCGCGGTCTGCATGTCGTTGAAGACGCTCATGTTGCTCTTAATAAAGACGAGCTTTTCAACCGATGTCACGCTAAGTGAATTACGAAGCTTTGAATGGATGAACGCCATTGTGGAGAAGTTACGTTCAGACGCAGCGCTGGATGTTGCCATCGAGAACAGCTTGAGCGCTACGGGCTGCAGATTTGGCCATTGGAGACCATCCGTCAGCCAGTATTGCAGTGGTGGCTTCGCCTTCGTCGTCAGCATCGTATATCGCCATGAGTTCTCATCCTTCTCCTTCCGCGCCGAGATATGGAAGTCAGTAAATTCGGTGTACAAGACCCTCCGTCTAGTGTCGTCAACGGGCGTGGTGTCATCAATTGGAGTGCTGCAAAGCTTGTCTTCGAGTTCACGAAGATTGGTTTGCGGTAGACCATCACCAAGATGACGAGGATCGAGGAGATAGGACAGACCGTGCGCTATACCATACATAAATTGGAAGCGGGAAGCCGTGAGTTTCGTCAAATACTGAAGCTCCAACTGGGAGATGAGTGCTTGTTCATGCACAGCAGCAAACTTGCCCGGGAGGGCATGAAAATCCGGCATGACTTCTGAAATTGGGACACTGTCAGACTGGTATTTGACAATTAGCGCGTCGATAGGCTCAAGAATGGCAATGGCTTTGTTCAGCTTCACGACGAAGTCATTACCGGTGACGAGGTCCTTGATCTTTTGTCGCTCAGACTTCTGAGCAGTCGTCCCGACGACAAACTCGCGAGCGCTTACGATACTGTGGATCAGACGCTCTGATGCAAGCACAGAAACACACATGGCTTGAACAGTCCCCCAACGAGTGGGCGCGGGCCGAACGAGGGAACATAAAGACTCTGCTTTCTGCGCCTCCTGAAGGCGTGCCTTCACGACATGATGGTTATGGAAGAACTTAACCAGATCCTTGCATGCAGAAACAAAGACGAGCATGTCCACAAATGGATATCCCACTGGATACGTCGCTTCATTGTCGTTGGTCTTCCTGGTTTTCGACGCGGAGAACACATCCTTTACAAGAAGATGCATTCCATGAGAACAACAGCCCATGAAGTACCGCGATGGGAACGCATTGCTAAGCTGTTGCCAGGCATTCTCATTGGCTGAGGTATTGTCAGTCACCGCCCCACAGAACTTAGACAGCGCATAGTGATCGAATACGCGCATGATGTCCTGCACGATCCAATCGGCGCTGTGACCTTGCTGTCCGGTAGATACTGACTCGAGGAAAAAGTTAACTGTAGGAGACGTGGCGATGTAGTTGACAATAGGGTCGTTCTTGATGTTCGACCAGCCATCCGTTACCAGACACAAATGAGCGCCTTTCATGCGAATGTCGACCTTTGCCTTCAACCGATCGTAGCACTTGTTTAACAATTCACCTGCAAGCTTCTTGCGATTCGGAATAATGTTCTCGTCAGAGCGCAGCACGCGAATAGCCTCTTGAAGATGAACATCCTCAACGCGCTGGAAAGGTGACCCTGTGGCGTAGTAGTGCATGGCGAGGTGGAGCTGGAACTTCTCTTTCTCTGAACGCGATAGCGAAGGTAAGCAAAACTCCTTGATGGACCGCTGACCATGAGATGACGCAGAGACCGACATGGCCTTAACAATGTTGCGCCTGGACGCTGGTTTCTTGTTGGACATAAACCAATCCGGGCGCTCCGAAATCTCGAGTCCGTTCATGACGTGACGAAACTCGGGGCACTTGTTCAGATGATTTATCGCAGACTCACTCTTCTTGTGATGATTGATGAGATGTCGGCAGTGTTTGCATACCGCTGATTTCAGCTTCTGCGGCTGCACAACATCCGTGAGGTATCCCCATACCATGCTCTGCCTCCGGCCTGTCTTCCTGACGGACTCGATTGCTTCATCCACGTCTGGAACCTCCACCTCAACAACCGAATCATCATCTGCTACGTCACTTCGCCTAGATACACACACGACATCATCGCTTAAGTCGGACATGATAGGAATCATAATTTGCAAGAGCGCTACTGCAGAGAACTGCGCCAAGGACTGCGCCACGGACTGCGCAACGGATAAAACAAAAAACCTGATTTTTCTGGATTTTCAACTCATCGGGTTATTTAAAAAAACCTTAAAAAACCCGATGCAAAAAAAAACCGTGGTGCCACCCTTGGTACCCACTGCGGTGCCCTTAATACTGACCACCCGCAGTTGGGTCATCAATTTGTTGTAAGGGTTTTTCATGGGGAGACGAAGCTAAAAGATCTGGTGATAACAAATATGTAGTTATTCCCTTCCACGCTGACGGCTCTCCTTTCTCCACTGCATGTAATAGAGCTGTATAGTGTGGAAATTGCACGTTTGCCTTTAACTGTCGCTGTAAAATCGCCATTACCGAATCGATCGGGTGATAGTCCTCACCCAGTAGCGCCGCCAGTTACTCAGCAAATAGATGCGCGCATAGTAAATTTTGAGCGAGCTTTAATACCTGTTTCGGTGCTAGTAATTTGACTAATAAATTTCCTCCATACTTTGCTTTCCAGAGGCGCGTCCACTCTTGGGAGCTAGTCATGATCGCCAACCGAGCCGACGGTGTAGAGACTTGATTATCCCACACTTCGAACCACCGTGCAGGTATATCTGCCATCGCTTGTGATTCCCCAGTCTTGATCATTGCAATCCAGCACTGTTCGCGCTACAATTTCATCAATTCAACCAATACTGTCGAATCCACACTCTCCAAAATATGATACGATACTGGTACATCCTTAAATAAGTGTAATATACGATTTGCTTCATGCTGCGCTGCCTTCAGCCAAATCGTCTTCCATAAAAAAGCTTTTGGAAATGCTATTCAGGTATTCTTCTCCCACGAATGCTGGAGATTATTCCACATCTCTTGACACTCTTCAACTGTTTTCTCTTCACACTCAGGCTCTCCTTCACACTCCATAAATTCGTCGATTATTTACGGGCATTTCTTCGTCCTTTTCCTTTTGATTTTCACTCTCCTGTCTGCGTCAAATCCGTTTATTGCTATAACCGTCGTCAGCTACACTAGTTTCGTCTTCCTCCTGACTTCTGGAGGATCGGCTGGTAGAAATTCCGGACCCGATGAAATCCGATCGTCTTCCAGCAATCTGACTGATGGTGACGGATTTTTCCACCAGACTTTCTTGAACCATTGATGTAGAACTGGTTCCGATATCTGATATCTGATATTTTTAAGGGAACCATGTTCTCGTAACTGGATTTGCGAAATCCGCTCTCAACATTTGCTCTTGTTCAGGCAAGGAGAGTCTACTAATCGTATCAGTCAGCAAATGCAAAATTTCACACATTCTCGGGTCTTTTGTGGTAATTATTTGGGTAATTTTGCACTTGAGGTCATGATGAATGGTGAGGCCATCAAGTCTTTCAATAAGATCGTCAAAGGCGCCCTCCCAACCATCGGGATCCCACGGTGATTGGCTCCCATATTGTGAAAGTTGCGAACACGAGTGACTCACAATCGCGTTTGATTCTGCATTAGAGTAGATTACACCGTCAATCTGATTGTCCACATGAATAGGATGATTCACACTCTTTCTCAAGTTCTCGTCCCTGTCAATTTCCACACTGTCCGCCTCCTTAACCTTCTCATCCTCAAAGTCGTCCTATTTCCAGTTTCCATAATCACATCCTCCACATTTGTCTTTGACCTCCGTCCCCATAATAAAGCAGAGTAATGTTGGCCTCCAAATTGTAGTATAAGAGGCACTTGGTCTTCATCATTCTACATCGTAGCTTGTGCCAATTGAGCACGCACTTTTATTACAAACGCTTCCATCGTGATGGGATATTCACGTTCATGTGATAGCTCCGCGCATGAGAACGTCTAATTTCCGGCGTATAAAATAGCACTCCTGGCGCTATATTATTCTGTTGACTAACCACAAATATGTCTCGCTGCAAAAGAGCACTAATACTTGCCAAAGTATCACTCCCAAGGACTCCATCCGATAAACATGACCCGCTTTGGGCGAATTCCGTCAGGTAAGTCTGAAATTCCTTCTTAGATTCAGCTGCCGATATCCTCGGGTAGCCTCTGCCTAGGCTGAGTAACGTCTGTTTCCTGATGCCTGGCGGAAATTTTTATGTCAAAGTCCATGAGGGCTCGTGCCAGATATCCTTTCTTAATTTTACCAGCCATCTGTTCCAAAATGGGCGTTAAACTATCCCCTAGTGAAGACAAGGCTAAATCCTGACACACTGCATAAACCAGACAGTTGCCGGTGGCCGGAGTGTGCACCTCTTCAAGAAAAAGCGTCGTCAGTATCATTCAATGGTAACGGCAGGTGTTTATTTAATTACACGTTGTTCTCCTATTTTTGAATATTCTGCATTTTCTTTAAAAGTTATTACAATTATTGGTGCTTCAACTTCTTTTTTTTGCAAGTACTGTTGGTTTAGTTCAAAATGATTTTAAGGGAGGATGAGTTGCTGGTAAGTGATATATTTTGAAGATTCGCCGACGATAATTGAATTGTACCCTCAATGTCACGCACTTGGCCCAAAAGCTGATTTATTGATTTCTTTATTTGGCCCTTTAGCATCAGAAAAGCCGTGTTCTTTTTCTGTATCAAGACGTCTGGTCGACTTTACTTAACCCGTCCCGTCTTCTTGCGTGGTTTGGATTGGTCTGCTCCAACGTGATGTTGTGATGTTCTCCCTTGATAACCCCTTTTCTTGCCTTCTCTTCGCCCAGTCGTTCTTGATTGTCGACCGCCGAAGCCATCTAGACTTCCTCTCGTTTAAGATCTTCCTGCAAACTTGATTTAAATGGCTTGGGTTGATCTGTCTTCACCCCTCCTCTGCCAGTGGTCGAACTTGCATGTCCTCCGTTCTTCTTCTTTTTTTAACTGTAACACACTCCGCCGACGTGTTGTTGAATTGGGTCGCTTCCTCCGTCTTTGAGGGCAATTTCAATTGTGTTAAATCTCCCGGTGTGACTCGAATACAATTGGTCTTGATCAGGTCCGCTATTGGGGTTTGGCACTTCCGCATCGGGTGCCCTGTTTCCCCACAACGGAGACACTGTGTCCGTCCTTTCATCGCTGGGTGTTCAATCACGATCATCAAGTTACACAGTTACATCCTTTTGATTCCTTCCAATGCGGTCGGACATGTATCTGATTCCACAATCAGTTCCCACGATGTAGACATATCCGAAAAAGGTCCACTCTGATCCAAATCTTTAAGCTGGAAATCGACCCCCAATAACGATCATAAAACGCCCGAAAGTTTAGAGCTTGCGTAACGTTCTTCAGTAAACATAAGTAGAAACCTCGTTGCCCAAGTTCTTCCCTATTTACATCGACTTGTTTATCCCACGCTGTCCCTCAAGATGATCGTCTCTCCTGGAGTAAGTTCTGCAAGGTATGGTCGAACCTGTGGAAAGGGACATTCACCCCCGCAATTTTTTGGCCATTTCCCTTGTGAAAAATAGAAGTACAACGTGTGATTACTCCCATTGTAGCGGATATTCTTTACTTGTGACACCATCTTCCAAAGCTCGGGACTGCCAGTACCCCGAGTAGAGGCCGCTGTCGCGATACTCTCTTGAATGCATTTTGTGCTAAGAAATGCCTCCTTAATCGGGCTTTCCCCACGAAGATCCATCGTCAAACAACCTTCAACTTGAGCACGGATCGTGTGCACCAGCCGCACTTGATACTCTAGCTTCATTATGCGTTTTATAAAGCCGTGCTAAGTTGTGGCCTTCCACCAGTCCTTCCACTATCCGCCATCCTCCACTGTTCCGGGTCTTATCTTCATCGGGGCAAATTTGCCATACTCCTGCTCACAAACCGCCCGAAGCTTTGTAATTTGAACCGCCGAAAAAATCTCGGTTTTGAATAGAATATACTTCTGTTGAATTTTTGCAACCGTATTACTTTTCAAAGTCCCCGTGATTTTAGAGGTCCATCCTTGCAGTGACTGGGACTGTATATCCGCCTTTTTAACGTTCTCTTGTCCAACTAATTTCCAAAGCAGCGTCTCAAAAGCTTGATTCGACCGCTGGGCAACAATCGCTACCGAAATCACTTGTTGGCGCCAGACCTTCTAATCATGCTTGTTAGCTACCACTAGCAATTCAAACAGGTCAATTAACCGCTCCAGTTTCTGGGTCTTCAGATTGGGCAACCTTTGCGCCGCTTCAGACAACCTCGATAAATGACCTTTTGCTTAACGTAAATTAATTTAAACAGTTCCTGTATAAGGTCCAGCCACGCCTGGACCCTGGGACGGGCTTGGGCCGTGTGCCCCAACGCCGTTTTTAAAGCCACCGCCATGGCTGCTGGATCCGTGGGCGCCTTACTTTTAAACGAATCAGTTGCCGTCCCACCACCCGGAGCCGTTACTGTACCGCCTTCCAAAGTTTGAGGCTCCATAGTTACATCTTCCGTGGTATTGATATTATTCGTGATAATATCCATACCCTCTTTAGGAACTGTATTCAGAAATGGGTCTGCGCGTACGTACAGGTGCCATCCTGTCTTCTGGTATACTACCGGTATTTACACTATTATCCTTAACAGAAGTCGCCTGATCCTCCGGTAATTCACATCCAGATCTTCATCAAAAGTCGCAGCCGGTAATACCAGTGTTATATTAGGGTCCATGTCAACATCCGATACATGTATCTGGGATGCTTGGGATACTTGAGAGGGTAGAGTTTCCTCAACAATCTCATCCTCGAGGAGCCTGGGGTCAATCCAACGATCATAAACACTACGACCAGCTCCCGGTCCCGGTCCGGGATCCATAGTGGACTTATTAGTCCCTGACGTAGTCGTAATCTTGGTAGCCCTAAACCCTCCCAACCTGAAAGGGGCTTGATCGACAGAGCTCGAAACGTAAACTAAATTCACAGAGGATACATTTTTATAAACGAATATAACAAGAACTAAACAAATGACAGGGATGATCGAGCGAACAATACCAGCCAATCCATTTTATGAGATCTTATTTGATCACTATTTAGCATCTAGGTCACAATTGCAGCAATAAAAAACTACATAAAGACAGAAGTCTCACACGGTCTTTTGTTGGTCTCATGGAGGAGGTGAAGCGAATTTTATCATTTTCAGGTTGCATTAACTAAAACCTGTCTTGCTATGTTGCTGCTTTTTTATCGGTAACGATTTTATTACAGGCAAGCGATGAAGGATGCCGTAAACCTGCATACGAGCGCAATAGCAATGTGTTTCACCAAGATTTCAACGCTACTAGTAGTGCTTTGCAGAACCTCAAAACCGATAAACAGAAAAGAATAGGTACATTGGGCGCTCATATCAAAGGTTGAGGGAGGCGCATTGAATATTTTGACACAATAGTTTCTTGACGCACGTTGAGAACTTACTTCTTTGGTTGAATATTTTATTTGATTGGTGCTAAGGGAATGCCCTTATCAACTTTACCAAGAGCGCCATTTACAGTCATGCCCGTGACTATAGGAAGACCTAACCATATCCTAACCACAAGATTATTTTATACACATCTATTTTTGTTATTTTTGGGAAACTCTAACCCTCACCCACGGAAAATTTAACCCGCGCCCATTTCCGGGGGAGTCTATATTCAACTCACGTTTTGGCTAAATCCAACTAAGACTCAGAAGTGGTTAGGGTTGTAAAAGAGTATACAGTTAGATGATCCACGAGTCCATGTTTCAAAAATCTCGGCTTGTAACGCGACCGTAAGCTATGGATACGATCCTTTGGGAGGAAATTGTACGGTTGGAAAGAGATCGGCGAGCAAGGACAAGAAGTGAGGCACGTCTTGTGCTACGAGCTTGGACAAGTTCATGTCTCGCAGTGTTTGGTACAAGCGTTTCGACTCCAGGTCAGTCAGATTATCTCGCTTGATTTTCCCGGCACTGCGTAAGACGGCAAGGATGTTTCGAAGGCCCCAATCATAGTGTTTCTGGGCCGACAATTGTTCCTTGCACGTATTGTAGAGGATAAAGAATTTCTTGGCCAATTCCTGGTACTCGGTGTAGCCAACAGTACACAGTTTGACTTTCATAATGATCTCAAAATCCGGTACCATCATCGCCACACCTCGAAAGAGCGCTTTGAGATTCTTAGGCAATTCCTGGCGACCAGCGTAGCCTGGATTCATCATAATGAAATACCCACACACAGGTGTCAAGCGAATGGTCAAAGGCTCACCAGGGAATTGAAAGAAGGTCATGCCCGTTTTCTTGGCATTTTGAATCGCCAGCACGTGCTGGGCAAAGACCGACAAGACTGGGAGCTGAATCCGATTAAACTCGTCAAAACAACCACAGAGTCCACCTTGACACAACCCTTTAAAGATCTTGGCCCAGTTCCTGTACTTTTGCTGATCGGTACAATTCGTCACGACGACATAGATCCCGAGCGTTCGTCCAAGATCTTTAACAGTCTCAGTCTTTCCTGTCCCTGCTGGACTGCCAGGGCCCCGCCAAAGTACATGCCCAGTGCTTGAGCTAACGTAATATAACAGCGATCCGTCAAGGGCGTGACTACTAAGCGTTCTTTCGATTCCAAACATTTAAATTGGTAGTTAAAGTCAACGTCTGTGATTGAAATGACACAGGCACCGTCTTGATTCACTTCGTCGCAATGACTTGGTTTCCAATAGAATCGTGCTTGTTTCAACCATTCAAAATTATTCGAGTCCGATATCTTTTTCTGCTTTGTGAGCGTCAAAAGGTCCGTCATTACATCCTGTTGATGTACGTGAATGGTCACGAGAGTCTCGGTTTTAATCCGATTCTCCTTCGATCCAAGCTCACCAAGACACCAGTTTGAAAGCTCCGTCAATACGGCCGCTTGTTTACTGCTCCTGTCTTTCATAATGGTCTTTTTCGTTCGACAATGCTATAACGCTGTCTGGAGATCCATTGTCCACATCATTTGAATCCCCAAGAGCGCAAATTGCGCCACGTTGCGGTCGACAAAGTCCCGCAAGCGTTTAAAATCGTTTCCAATCATTCCAATCTCAATCGTACTCTGTCGACACAAATCTTTCATCGTAAGCTGCATGCTACGCAGCAACGTGGCCAACCAGTCTTCGATATTCCCTTGGGCTTTGACCACGTGTGAGAATCGCACGTCTTCAACGCCCGATTGCATCGTATGGATCAACGTCTTGTCCTTCTTGTCGTCTACAACCTTTTTAATCGAATCAAAGCCTTTTTCATAATGTTCATTCATACTCAACGGGTCACTCCCTTGTGACAAGATCAAGAGCAAGCTTGGGCTCGAAACAATGCTGCGCGTATAAAAACGGTGTGAATTCTTCAAACTTTGAACTGTGATATTTCTACTTAAATATCACTTATGTAATGGCACCCCATTACATCACCCCCCACTCAAGCTGGTTGGCCAATATTGGCCAATCGAATGGTGGCACTTGTTGGTCATAACGATATTTTGTTATTAACCTCAAACGACCAAAAGAGAACAAATGGTCGGCAAACGCGGCGGCGCTCTTAAGGGCGCTGCCGATACTGCTAAAGCAGCCCCCACCTCTGCATCACGTGCAGAGGTGTCATCGAATGCCGACGCTACTAATGTAGCGTCGAAGAGAAAGGCAAAGCCGAGAGACCCATTGTCTCTCGTAGTAGACGCTGCGGAAGCAGTGTCTAAGAGAGGGCGGGAAGATGTCGCGAATGCAACATCTTCCATGCCTCCACCTGCCGTAAGGCGGGTGGCTAAGAAGAAGAATGACCTCTTCGGAGAGTCATCTGACTCCGAGGAAGAGGGCGAGGACGACACCGTCCCTGCCAACGATTCTAGCGAGCTTAAGCCCGCTAGAATTGCTTCGCCGTTAAGTGATGGCGAAGTGGAGTCTGACGCCGTCGATTACGACAGCGACAACTCCGTCATACGGTGGTATGAGGAGCGTAAAGCTCCTCCTGGTCCTCGTCATTCGCCTGGTCGTAGCGAAGACGACTTTGAGGTGGCAGGTGGTGCTCCACCTGCCAAGAAACAACGCGCAGAAGCGGCTTACGCTGCTTCTGAATCACCATGTTGTACGGAACGCCATGTTCCGTACAAAGTGGGGTTTTGGACCCCAGCATGGACACTTGCGCCCGGAAGTGGTGGGCACACCAAGCGCGATTGTCAATATCCGTTGTTTGACATCAACGCGCTTGATGATTGCGAAGACCTTCGCAATCATCATTTTGATCGCAGTACCGACGATAGACGTCGGTACTTCATCGACCTTTTCTATCAGGCTCGTTATTATACGAACCGGAAAGGGTCGCGCAAGAATAAGGACGATAAGGACGCCCTTACTCAAAGTTGGAATGCCTTTGTTGAAAATTACAACAAAGGTCCCGACGAATACGTGAGCAAAATTCACGTAAACCGCGAGCGCTTCTTAAAGCACTCACGCTCAGGTAAAATGGAGTTTATCCATTTTACTTGCATTAGAGAAGGACTCTCTTGCGGAGTTCCTTCTACCATGAAGTGCCCTTGTTGTCCCAAGGGAGCTCCTCGTCTTACTGATAAGGAGCTAAGAGGGTACCGAGGTTTCTCAGTACCCGCTAGTGTTAAGAGCCTCATTGATGCTCTTAATGCATCGGCACCTAGTACCGATGCTTTGCAGCCATCAACACCTAGTGTTGATGCTTCTTTTGAGTTTGAGGAGAAGTTTCCTTCTCAAACTCCTGCAGGAGGTCAGGGGCATCCGCCCTTAGCACCTCAATCGGTTCCCAAGAGTCAAACTCTTGGGAATATCCCAACCAGCGTACCAGATACTCGGTACGCTGCCCCTTCTTATAGGGAAACGAGCGCTTCGATAGCAAGCGCTCGAGAATGTAGCGCTTGTCCCCTGATTATCAATCAGGGGCGGCGGGGGCCGGTAATTCCCTCGGCGTTGTTGTTGCGGAGAATGGTTACCAGCTCCGCAAGCTCGAGAGGCACTGTAACGCCTTGAGCGCCGACATGTCTCACTCGATGAAGACATATTGTAGCAGCCATAATTTTCATATAATCATATTATATGAAAATTATGGCTGCTACATATCTATCTAGTATATTTTACCTTTTTCCGGAGATTTGTATACTTCACGCGCGCGAATGCGGCGCTTGTTGCTTCAGTTTTATAAGAGCAAAAAAAATATCATTCGCGATTCTTTATTACTTAAAAAAAATATTTTTTGCGTAAAATATAGATACTCAAAAAGAATAAAATAACGGCTTCAAGATCAGTTCTAAGTCATAACCCCGGATCTTGGTTACGCGGCACATTACTGCTGAAAGCTCGGACCACCATGGCTAGAATTAATTGAACAGTACTAAATCTACGGGTCGTCATAGAAGCCATAATAAGGCGTAAAATGTAATATAATTAATATCAATAATCACTAATCTGCTAAAATCCGCTGGTCGAGATTGATCGACTAAAGTCGGAGATGGAAACTCTCCAGACTTCTCACAATCGGTTGGAGACC
>MIQA02004414.1:0-11354 GCA_001887855.2 Sclerospora graminicola | reverse complement strand
TTTCGCTTAAGGGGTCACAAGGTTCCCCCTGCCAGCCATGTACGCACATCTTCTTCGCGCTTTACGGAAGAAGACATAAACTCAGCGATATAGTGGTTGAACGCATGTAGCGAACTGGAATGGCAGCTCCATTCTCAGACTCGACGAAATTGGTTGTGCGTCAGTCGTACAGGCTCGTCTTTCTGTTTGTCGTGCACAAAGGCAACGATTTCGCTGCTCTTGCGTACCGTTTGATATCCAATCTCACCTAGCTGTTTGTCGACAAGCTCTTTCGCTTAAGGGGTCACAAGGTTCCCCCTGCCAGCCATGTACGCACATCTTCTTCGCGCTTTACGGAAGAAGACATAAACTCAGCGATATAGTGGTTGAACGCATGTAGCGAACTGGAATGGCAGCTCCATTCTCAGACTCGACGAAATTGGTTGTGCGTCAGTCGTACAGGCTCGTCTTTCTGTTTGTCGTGCACAAAGGCAACGATTTCGCTGCTCTTGCGTACCGTTTGATATCCAATCTCACCTAGCTGTTTGTCGACAAGATCTTTCGCTTAAGGGGTCACAAGGTTCCCCCTGCCAGCCATGTACGCACATCTTCGTCGCGCTTTACCGAAGAAGACATAAACTCAGCGATATAGTGGTTGAATGCATGTAGCGAACTGGAATGGCAGCCCCATTCTCAGACTCGACGAAATTGGTTGTGCGTCAGTCGTACAGGCTCGTCTTTCTGTTTGTCGTGCACAAAGGCAACGATTTCGCTGCTCTTGCGTACCGTTTGGTATCCAATCTCACTTAGCTGTTTGTCGACAAGCTCTTTCGCTTAAGGGGTCACAAGGTTCCCCCTGCCAGCCATGTACGCACATCTTCTTCGCGCTTTACGGAAGAAGACATAAACTCAGCGATATAGTGGTTGAACGCATGTAGCGAACTGGAATGGCAGCTCCATTCTCAGACTCGACGAAATTGGTTGTGCGTCAGTCGTACAGGAGCGTCTTTCTAATGCGGTGAACAAATACCATATTTTGGCGTCAATTTTTGCCAGGTCCTTTGCGACGGTGGTGTGGGTAAGTGACAGAGCCGTCAACCGTAACTTAAATTCCTCCTTTGACGCCTACGCTTGTAAGGCCCAGATGTCACTTTCAGCGTCGATGGTCACAATATTTCCAAGTCGATGCTTGACGCTCCAATTAGATGACGCGTGCAAAAGCGCACCACGGCATCCGGACGACTCACGAGATCTGCCAGAAAGGCCTTTCCTCGATCCGTGAAGGCGGGAGCATTCGTGAAACTTACATTTGCCTTTTCGACGCATCCGGTATTGCCACTCGTCACCGTTGCAAATGTCAACCCCTAGAACGACATTTCTGTTGTTTTCCACACGGCCGAAGAGAATGAGCATGACACTTGTATACTGACCATGCTTTTTAAACGTCCCGTCGATGCCAAAAAAATTGGCCGCTTTCGCCACGTAGGGGTGAGCCAAAAATGATTGACAAAGCGCCGTCGTTGTCAAACTCGGTAGTTGTGAAAACATCGCCATTCTTCGCAATGTACATCTGTACCAAAGACTCAAGTGACGCAAAGCCTTACCGGCAACATCCTCCACTACAGCATCGCGTGCTCTGTAGCCATACGCTTTTAACACGGGAACGCTTTGCGTCGCCTTGATCTGCGATATAAGCGCCAACGCGGAAATTTTGGGCTGGGCAGTTACCGCAGCCGTAATCACACTAAACTGGACAACTTGGTCTAACGTGGCCCGCGCAGAACCACTACAGCCTTTACGTTTTAAGCTATACGGCGTAATCCGTAAGCAATTGGCGTCCGCATCCTTGGGATTGTAATTTGTTTTAATTTTGAAGTAGAGCGTGCATGATGTCTTGCTGTCACAACGGATCGTAACGTTGTTTTATCCATTTAACTTGGCGTACCCTTTTCTGACAAGGCAAAGTCTTTGATGTAGTGCCAGAATGCGTCGCGGGTGGAAAACTCTTTTCCATTGCGTAATACAAATGTGGTGGTATCTAACGTACTCGCAGCTGTGACCGTAACAGTATGCGCTTGGTCCGTCATCTGTCTCGGGCAATTTGTGCGGGACGTTTACTGACCGACGTGTGCACCACCGAAGGGAGAGGCTACGGAGCCCACAACTCAGCCTTATAGTCGGGAAATAAATGTACAGGAGTGTTGTACATTCTGGATCCAACATGACAGGAACCCGAAAATATCATACGACGCAAAGGCAAGTGAAAATTGCACAGCAGTGTAATTAGGGATGAATACATCATGAAGAAGCATTGTCAGCGCTGATATATGTAAAGTATAAGAGACAATCAAGATAGGACATCTACATTGGCAAGTTACGTTGATACGTGACTGAGTTAACGAATTTTTAGGCTGTTTCTCTTTGTCCTTAAATGCGTAGAGGTGCTGTCGTACAAATTTGATGTCGCGCTGGTTGCGGAAGCTGACGACCTGACAATCTTCAAAATAGCACAACCAATTCATCTCGTACTTGTTAGCTATCAAAACTCACCCCTTGCTAAGCTTGCGCTGTTGACGTGAACTTCTTGTTGGTGACAAACTGAGCAATCTTCTCAAAGTAGAACATACCTCGCTTGTAGTAGAGTGAATTCGACAGCAAATCCCAAAGGTCCTGGATGAAATGGTAACGATCACCATACGGACGTCGTGATCATTGGCTTTGGCGCTTCTCCATTCCCAAAATTCTAGCGGACTTGTCGTCACCTTCGTCACTGATCATTTTAATCTCTTCCTTGCGAGTGTAGTCAGTAATGCGTGGCTCCATCTTCAGTGGCGCAAATTTCCCGTTTCCTCAGCCTCACGTCTACGCTTAAGCTGTGCTGCTTTCTTGGCCTTTTCTTTAATTTTCGGTATTTTTAAATCACAATATTTGTTCTTGATGTGCGTTGGAGTGCGTTTGGACGATTGCTGTTCGTCTTGCTTTGCCTTTTGGATACCCGGAAGCGCCATATTATTTTTATTTATTGACAGAAAACATTTTTTAATATATTTGTAGTATTGACTCGCCTGGACAATCCTCTCATTACCAAGCGCGGTAAATTTAACATGGCCATATTGATCCATGAAGGGAATTCATGGATCGTGGCGATCTTGATAACGATCTCGAGCAGGTCCTGGGTGACATTCCCTGTGCTTGCGATATTGGTGAAGATCGTTATTGTCAGGCGAGATGACATACTGGTTGCCAGATCAGCTTCGACCCGCTTTGAGAAGGTATTTATTTCGTTTCCCGTTTTTTGTGTCGCGAAACGATCTTATGGAGCTTCATCACGCGGTTTTTTGTGCTGGTAGAGCTACTGAAACATATCAGAGAGCTTGTTTTTCCTGCGAAGGAGGATCCGTTTCACCTTGTTGCGATCTGAGCCAAGATCAATCAAGCAACCAACGGCTTCATTCTAATAAATGATTTGTTAAAATTGGTAATATGGACAAAGCGTTGTTTCTTGCTTATGTTTGTGCACGTACTTTACGGATCCGCTGGGATATATGCTCGAATCACTAGAGTTTATCAAGATTCCTGAAAAATCGACCAACCCAAGTGAAGAAGAGGATTGATCTTCGATACCTCGATCTGATGAAGCAGCATCGCGACATTCTCCGTCGTGCCCGAGATTTGGAGAAATTTGTCGTCGGGCTAAGTCCGAGATCTTGGCAAATGGCCAAAATCCCACCACCGAAATGCTCAGGTTGTTCTGACAATCGCAAAACATGTGTACCCTCTATTGTCTCTGTAGATTGTACATCTTTTTGTATTTCGACCTTTTTAATTAAATTATTTGAGGCGTTAAAGCATATAAAAACATGATTTTTTAATTTTATTGTTTTAAGGATATATTCCAAATTTTGAAGAAGGCTTTCACCTTTTGGAATATTCCCTTGTTTTACTATATGACTTCGAAGTATAAGTTGAATCATAATTAAAAATAAGAGAGTCACTACGTGCACACTCCCTTTTTGCAACGTGCACCCTTTCTGAGGAGATGTTATTCGCACACACCCCTGTACCGTAAGACAGGTACGATGTGCCGTCTTGACCAGGTGTGTTTTGTAAGAAGTCGTATTAAGTGTAATTACAAAACAAAAATCATTGGAGACGTAAAAAGAGTGATTACAATCACCAAAATGATTGGTTGCAAAGTCTTTGATGTTAAATAAAACAATCAGTGCCCAAGTGACCGTTGTAGTGAGGGGGTCGTGCCGAACGCGGTGCGGCTAGCAGGGTTGTCGCCTTCTCGAAAGTTAATTCCCCTTTGGGCCTCCAGGTTAGTACGGTTTTTCTTTTAACTACCGCCCCCCCCACTTTTGGTAGCTCAGTGGAAGAGCGCCCGCAAGGGAAGGTCGTAGGTTCGATTCCTATCCAAAGTTTATTTCTGTTATCTCTGTTTTGTGCGCAGTATATGACGTATGGTTAAAACAACCCAAGCAAGCCCTTTCTAAATTGGTTGATAATGACTGCCATCTTCGAGTCTTGGAATGACAATTGTGGGCCTGGTTATTCCTTGTGGCTCCATCGGATACTAGTGGATTGAAAATGGAGTATCTATTGGCGCTATGGTATTTCGCTTCTTTCCGTCGTTATTTTTGATCTATTAGCTTCAGTTGTCGCTTATCCGGATGTTTATCATGGAAAACAAATGGAACATGTCAACACTTTTTCCTCCCGCTATCCACCAGATGATGTTGTACTTCTTCCTGAATGGATAAAAGAAGATACAACTGCATTATGCAAACAATTTTGTCGCCTCGAATGGTTACCAATGTACCTGAGATGTACTGAACAATCTCGTTTATGAATTGATTGGAAGTCGAGTAGGTGTCAAGTGGTATTCCTGCAGGACTGTAGCAAGTGATGGTAGAGGACGGTTCTGACCAACTTGCTCAAAACAAACATAGATGGAAGGCGTCACGTCCCTCGTGGTCCGGCGCCTTTTCTGTGTTGTTGTACAGTGCGTTTTCCTCCTTGCTTCGCCCGGCGCTCAGCCCGTCTCTCAGCAGTCGTTGCTGGATCACGTATTCGTGGTGGCCGAAGGATAGGTGCGCAACCTCGGTCAATCCACCAGTGTGCATGAAAGTCATGGGGGAGGAGAGGGCGGCCCTACTTGCGTAGCCGACCTAGCTTGTGTGAGCAGGGCAGACCGGTTACCAGCATAAATTTTCCGGTGCACTGCGTTTGCGTTATAGAGCAGGACTGGAGAACACACTGTAGGGCGTATGCATAGATGATTCTTGCACCACGGCTGAAGAGAAGGTCCCGAAGGGATGCAGGGAGCTTGATCTCAGCATTGAACACTGCCGTTTTGTGAGCCTTAAGGGAGAGAGACCACCACAATTTCATCCGTTTGTACATGGTAAGTAGATCGCTAGTAGAGTCATTTAGCCACGCCTTCAATTTGGCATGATAGCCCTCGACGCGTGATGTACTTTGTAATCCAAAATGAGTAAAGTTGCTTGTCCAGCATCGAACGATCTGGCGTTTCCATATATCCAACCATACATCGTCAGTATATGATGCTTCTAGTGGTGACAGCTCATGTAGATGCTGCCGTTGCTGTTCATATTTTACTGTTGTTGTAGATCGTGTCAAAGCTATGAAAGCATCACAAAATGCCTTATGTTCCTTGGAGACATTCCACTTCGGATTGTGTGCCGTGGATGCCTCGCCATCTGTAACTTTGGGGAAGCTGCGAGTTCAAGCATGACTCTCCACATCTTTAATGATATGCCAGAGACAAAGCATTACAGGCACTGATTGAAAACAATTTCGAGAGCGTTCAGCAGAGCAAGATCACGGTCCACGAATATATCCGATGGATCCGTGATGCCGTTCTTGACAAGAGCTTCCTCGAGGCAACCCATAGCCCACTTATAGTCTCCTGTAGTCTCTCCAACCATGAAGGATGTGCCAGATGTATGGTCGTGTTCATACCCGTTACGCCGACCATGTTGAGAAGAGGCATTCCAAATCAGTTCGTTTTATATGTGCAGTCCATGAGAATAATGTCGGGGCTCGACTTGAATACCTCCAACACTGCACTCCACGAGAAAAAGAGATGTGTAACTCGACCTTCTACGTCTACGCGATATGCTACCTCATACCTGGCAGCGCTAAGTAGCTCGAGCAGATTCTCCACTCGTGTCTTCTGACCAACTTCCTCTGCTTTCACAGCGTAACGAGCGTTGTATATGTCCCGACGTTGGACCATCGTAGTGCTCTCCATTGCATAGATACGTGCAAGCGTCTGTCCTGCACTTATACCCGCGGCGACAATGATTGTTGCTTTCGCGTCTTCACTCATATCAGCCTGTCGATTTGCAGGGCGGGGAGGCTGCATCAATAGACATCCCATGGTTGTGATTATTAGCCCGCTCGTTTGAATGGACCACCCACTCATTGTTTCGATTTCGCCTCCGCTGTACAGACATGGGGCAGTTTACAGCCTGAGAAGCGCATTTGGGCGCTGGATCGTTCCCGATGCTGGCTGGTAAGATCGCATCTCACCATGCCGATCACAGTTTAGCGTAGCACGTCCTCTAGCGTAATCGGTTCGTTTGATCACAACCGCGTAGCCAAAGCCCCTAGCCACAAGGTTGATCGCATCCTTGGCAGATTTGGGTGTGACAAACGGCCCACGGGGGTGCTGAAACAGATTCACTGTTACATTGGCGTGGTTCAGCACCGCCGATGGGACTGGTGGTGTTAGTTCAGCCGCATCCGCTGCCGTGCAAATGGTACTCATGGCGTCTGCGTTGTGATTTTTGATGCGGGTTTTGTCACAATATGGAAGAATATGATTAATGCCCCGACCACACTTAAACAAACTATTGGTACCTGAAACGTGTTGCCATGAACATTGACTGGCGTCGCTCGTTTATTACGAATCCTTTCCATGGCGCTTTCATCACGTGACAGCTCAATAAACTGAATGAACGGGGCCGCGTTGTACGTGGTAAATACCCCAATGTCTCGATCTGGGACGGACAATGTAGGTCCTCAAGAGTACACACTCCCTAAGTTGTTGGTAAAAAGCTGTTGCCTGGAAAAATTTGCACCACTTATTGGCAAGATGGTGTTCTTGCCTACTGCTACATTGCACCACTAGAACCTGTACGGTCAGACCAGCTGCTTTGTATTATCAGAGGACGAATTTAGCGCCTTCCTCATTAGTGACGACAATGACGTGCTTATAATGAGCCGTCGTGCTGCACGTAGCTGGGGTCATTAGGATTACTCGCGTTGTTGGGGTAAGGAGAAGTGATTGGTTGAAGTCAAGGGCATGGATCTGCTGGGTTTACCGCTTGCGTCACCCAATGCATGGTATGATAAGACCTACACCCTTTCAATTCTTAGTGGCAAGTAGCTGGCCGGCCAATATAATTGCCTCGAAATAGCATCCATCATTCGATCTATCTTCTGAGCCGAAACTTTGCTAAAAACATTCATACTGCTTCTTCCAAATGATGAAGCACTGCGACCGGTAGGCTTCTTGCACTGCAGCATTGAACGGGTATTTTTCCGCTGGTCCATCACCAACGTAGTTACCAATAAGCGTTTTGTTTATCCCTTGTGTGTGTAACAGAAATGCCGCAACGGCATCACTTGTCAACCTTTCTGGAAGAAGTTCAATCTACTCATCCATTTTTTTGGTCATGATTACATTTCTCTGCAGCTAGAGCGTATCGGTTTTTAATACGTTTGTGCTACTGCATGACTGCTGCAGTTCGGTCTCGAGCAGTTTGGAGCCACGCGAGTTTGTAACTGAAGTTTGCTTTTCTGCTATATCAAGACTATCATCGTACCTTGGTATCATTTCCTCTTTCTCTTCCTTGACTTGTTGTCCATCCAGTGCACTTTTAGACGTCTCTTGAGCCATCGAATCTAATAGATGACTCCTCTTTTTCTGCGCATCCAGCTCATCAATCCTGTCAAACACAGTCAACACCAAGTTCGACAAGGTATTTTCTGCAGGGTTGACATCGTATACTATAGCACAATTGGACCAATTTTCATAGATTGTGTCACGAAATTAATGCAAAGCATCACAACGAACAGAATACTTCGACCAGTTCCAATAATTTTATTAAAACAGCCTCATCGTCAGCTCGATGTGTCTCTTCAAGGCAACAACGAGACACACAGACCGCGATTCGATTGATAGCAACGTCATTGCACAAGTAATGAGCTCGTACAAGAGAAACTTGTTAATTGCAGAGATCGCAGCGCCCGTTATAAAACCGCTCGTACGCTCCTACTCTATGACCTTAACGAACGGAAAGAGATACGTTACGGTGTCGACGTCAGCGCGATCGGTGACGGACTGCAGATCGTAGTGCAATTGCTTAAAAGCGCGTATCATGGGCGATTGCGTAGAGGCAGGAATCTCATGTGTAAACCAATCGGCACTGGGGCATCATAGACAGCACATTGTGGATCTCGGTTTCATCTTGAGGGAGTACATGCAAAACGAGTATGGCTTGATGTAGTTACTGAATGTAACAAGGTATCTAGAAAGTCACTTGCATGGTAACGATGATTACGATTAGAAAGTGGGTTTCTTTCATAAAGATGGGTTCGAGTTTTCACATACCAAAAACCATAGGCAAGATCAGCATACTGGATAGAGATGATATTTAGAGAACCTGATCCTATACAGGATGGTGTAAGCCGTGTCAAGCGCGGTGCTGTAAGGGCCTTATTTCATTACACGTTTGGACCCCGACTCTATCCAACTTTGGATTTTCGTCCACGGTGGGACTCAAACCCGCAATCTCCCGGTCCCGGGGGCAGGGCCTTAACCACTGCACCAACCGAGGTCGGTATGCATACTGGATAGAGCAAACGGGCTGCATTGCAATCGATAATAACATGGACGTTGGCAGCAAATGTCTCGCCATACATGAACATTTGGCTTATACAGTTGTACTACTTAGAAAAATACGCATCATTCCCAATCACACTATATTAAAAAGGAGAAAACAGAATAGGAGATATACATACCTTAGATATTGTGGGGGGGGATGGCGCGGTTGACCGTCTGCAAATTCTTCATGGATCCTTTTACATGAAGTATTTAGGTACGGTATTGATAAATATTATCGCACCGTGAGACTTATCCTAGGTACGAGCTTGTCAGTCTTTATTCATTGAAGTGCATCATATCTCTTACGGTACAGGGGGCCCGAATATCCTGTAGGGGGTGCAAATAACATCTACCCCCCTTTTGCTACGTGCAACGCCCCTGTACCATAATGTAGGTACAACGTACCGTAAAGAATGCAGTTTTAACCGTCTTTGCAGCAAAAGGGATTTCACCTCAAAAGCTGACAATATCTTCTTTGTATTGACCTGCTTCAGGCTAATTTCTTGGTGCTTATCAGACATTCAAATGATGGACTTAAGGGGTGTAGTCACCAAAAATGCAAAGGCTAAGAGCTGCGAGGGCTATCAAGTATTCCTAAATCTGCTTTTATGGAGTCGATATGCTTTAATGCTTCCATTTTACCTCATTGTACTACCTTATTGACCCTTTATTGTTAATGAATTTACAATCCTCAAAGGACAGCCCACCGTACTCATATGGCCACAGAGTTTTGTAATCCTAAATTCTAGGGAATTTTGGGCAGGCTAAATCAATTTTATTTAACAAATATCGTTATTCTCGTCAATTATAAAGCAAGATTGCAGGTGTTTGGTTAGGATTTTTTCTAGTAGGTAAATCTGCTTTTGGGCCAAGCCTAACAATGTTAGTTTAAGAATTGAACATCAGCTTCGCAGAGCTATATTTGGTGGGGCTTCCGGCGAATCGATCCCGCTAATATCAATGGTTTTGAATACGCCTTGCTGAATCAAAAGAGATCGTAAGAAAAAATGATAAAATTTTGCTGATGTATAATTCATTATACCTTTGAAATTTTTCAACTTATAAATCTTTGATAACTCTGGCAATAAAATTGCACCAATATAGATTTAGGCAGCCTCTAGAGCTGCGACTAGCCTGTGCATTAGCTGGGCAAAACTAACTCGGCGTTACAGAAGTTATTATTCCTTGGCAGCTTATCATCAATCCCTTTTAAAAAAGGTCCGTATCAGGAACACATTTTTTTCTGTTATAATTCAGATCTCCCGGACGTAATTGTTTAGACTATAGGTGGTAACACGACTAGTTCGTCCGACTTAAATGTTTTATCTAGATTTGCTCGCTTAGTTCCGAATTTTGGTTAGCTTGCTTGCATACAAGCAAGACCAGTCAGCAATCTATTATAAAGCAATTACATAAGGAGCATATAATAATTCGTTTTCCCAATTAAATTTTTCTTCTTGCTTTTAGAAACAGACAATATCTAAGTTCGGTACGTGTACCTACGGTTATGGTACAGGTGTGGTGCTCCTTTTAATATAATTTTATATTTAAATCTATTGTTGAAATTTATTGTTGAATTTAAAAATAAGTAGAGCTTTGTAGTTAATAGAATATTTTATTTTAATAATAATTTTTATTCAATTAAGATTTTCATGCGACTTTATGCGAGTTTGAAGGGCCCTATTTTGGCAAAAGTACCTAAAGAATAGTAAGATAGACGACCAAATTACAGTAAGTTACAGTAATAAAATTTTGTCAGGTGTACCACATTGTCTCACGTACACCAGCAATTTTGTAGTTATATCACAAAATTGTCTCGTGATTGATCCAATGGCTCCGTCGACGCCGCTCGTGGTGCTCTGCGGTGACCGTGCACCTGAAGCACTAGTGCAGACCGCGGCAGCTTTGCAGGCTGGTGGTCTGCGTGTAGCTTCATTGTGCTCACCCATCGTGGAGGCAGCCCTGGTCGCTGCCAAGGTGCCCTATGTGGCTGTAACCACTCCCTCCGACGTGCAGCTTATGCTTTCAGACCGCGTGGAAGCTGTTCTAGCTCTTCCTGTCAGCGCCTCGGACGTAGGTTCCTCAAACCAAAGTCGTGTAGATTTATGGGTCTCAGGCGCCTATTCTTTCGTGCGTACGGCCGCTTGGAATTACAAGCAGATTAGTGTCATTGTGGACGAGGCAGACTTAGTAATGGTGCAGAGCAAACTCTCGCGTGATGGTAGACTGGCCTACTCGCTTCGTGAACGTCGTGCGCTAGCCGAAAAAGCCTTTCAATTGTTCTCCGAGCTCGATGCAGCCATTGCTAAAAGCCTGAGCAGTGACGATGAGGTGGTGCATGACGTGTTGCTCGTTGGCAATGGAGGGCGTGAACATGCTATTGCATGGAAACTAGCTCAGTCTACCTCTACCGGCCACATTTACGTCGCACCCGGAAACGCTGGCACAGAAGACATTG
>MIQA02004412.1:0-11333 GCA_001887855.2 Sclerospora graminicola | reverse complement strand
TTTACATTGGGGTTCACGCATGGACCTCTTAAACGCTCTGAGTGGCTCACGCCTAGCCTACTTTTTTCTTAATCTCCGTATGCTTATCTCTGGGTTAGTCAATTTGTTTGCGAGACATGACTAATGCACTTTCGCATAGCCTGTCCCTATTTTGGTTGTACTATACCTTTGTCCAACGTCTTATTCTCTCACTTGCCTACAATATAGTATAATATAAGCTAGTGAATAAAAATTGCGACGTGTAACCAACATATTTTACGACGCTAACTGCGTCACATCTACATCTCAAAGCTGTCACCTGCTCCACAAGGCTACTTTAAAACCTTTTACAGAGTTCATGTTTACCGGCTTTTTCACGATCTGTTCTTTCTGCTGACGGTTGAATACTCTTTGGCTTTTATTACTACAAACATCTGCATCAGCCAACAAGCACGGCTCCTTGGCTTGTTGTCGTCACCCTCTGAAGACGAATACGACGGTAGTTCCGTATGTGTCGTGGATGATGGTTAATGGAGCGCGCAGGACTTGACCACCGTTTGACTGCTTCGTCGCTTTGTGGCGTAAACGCACGAGTTCGCCTCGTTTCCACAGGCCACGACCATCCGAATCGTCGTCCGATCCAGAATTATCCTCCTCGCTACTCTACTCGTCACTGCTGTCTTCTGACTTTAACGAAACTGATGAAGACATGAGGTGAAATCGTTACTCATTTCTGCTGCAGAAAAATTGTTGCTGCTTTGTGGACGTCACCTTCATTTATTACGGTACACTGTACCTGATTTATTGTACAGGGTGCCCCTCTCTTTGTCCCAACCATATGGTCGCGGATCGCTGATTTGCGGGCTCCGTAGACTCTTCCCCGCGCTGTGGCTATTGACAGCGCAAGAAAAGTACATATTGTCTCGTCTCACATAGACGAGACAATACCACAGGAAAGCACATAACCATAACTTTAGCCTGAAGTTTACATGCCGTGTGCGGAGCACGCGGATGTAAACCCAGGACCCAACATTGCCCATTATGCAAGCGGAGGCTTTGTTTGCAAGCCGTAGCGTTCTAAGGGTTTTTGGTTTAGGGCTAGGTGACTGATAATGCACTTTCCTGACGCTGTCAATAGCCTCTGCCCTCTCCCCCGAAAAGTGAGTAAGCGACGAACTCCAAACCGGTTTTCTTATTGGTTGGTGTTTTCGTGTTGGAGTAAATGGCGTGTCTCAGTACATTTACCCTTTTATAAGATGTACCTCTTATATGTAATAAAGAAGCATTACCCTTTGTACTCTTTAAAGAATAATTACACAAGAGGATTAGTGGTATTGAATCCGCTACACTTGCACTTATTTTTTTGTGCATAGAGACATCAAGCGTGTCTCTACAGACATAATGATAAAACTAAAAAATATAATTTCTTTTGCCTGCTTCCAAGCAAGTTCTTTCTATACCTTCTCTACCTTTACGCGCTTCGTGCTATCACTTTCCGACACTTTGCTTTAGAGGATGTTAATTTTAGGTTCAACAGGTTATGAGCCCAAGGTCCACCTCATCCGATTTTTCCTCGCCTGACCGGCTCCGATAGCTTTGACGTCTGGAAGACCCGTATCCAAGTGTGGTGGAGCCGATTTCCAAATCCATGACAGAAGTCTTGGGTGGAATCCGGATACCCACTGGCCCGGACGACCAACTATCGTAAGGGGTACTCCGTTGATCCTGATCGCCATCAGAATCAGATGAATCACCATTATGGTGACTGGTCTGATCTTCCCGGTCATCTGACCGGTCGTCATGTGCGATAGGATCTATGTTCAACTTCATCTCACCTTGTGTACCCGTTGATCGGGGGTGGTTACACTCACTCAGGTGGACTCGGTGACGAAAACGATGATCTTGATCAGGTCGGAGGGGATGACCTTCTCGAGGCGGGGGTGTCCTCGGGTGGAAATCTTCACCGGAGAACGGGTTGGGGTCGATACTTAATCAGTATCTAGGCACTGATCGGGAAAGTTCGTCCGATCAGGCCAGCCAATGAGAGAGAGAGATAACAAGAAACCAAGAAAACGCGATCAAACTACGATCTTCCACAGTACTCCACAGACGTTATCTCCACAAAACCTTTTCCAATATTAATAACGTGTTCCAAACACGTGCTCGTGGGCGGTGAGGCTTGATCACCTAAACAAACCCGTCGGGGGTCTTTCGGTAAGCCAAAATGCCTCTAAGCGCGTCTTAACCGGGAATTAAGTTGAGCAAGAGGGGACTAGTTAACCCTGTGCTCCCAATGACCGCAATACGTGGCGGAGCGACTCTTTGCTTAGGGGGAAAATCAAAACCTGCTATTATATATGCAATGTCCTATACCTAGTGTGCCATACACCAACTCATGTGCCTGATTTATACTTCGACCCTGTTCACTTCGTTGTACGGTTGCATAGCACCACCTTACCCATCTTGGCTGCACCTTCAAACTGATCTGTACCACTTCTGCCCTGATCACGGTCGGACTTCTATACCGATCTTCAACCATCCCGATCTCTCGATAACAACTTAAAAACACTTGATCTGCCCCTCGGACACTTGTTCACTTCATATCCAACCCGGCTTAACTGAGAATTTCACCTGCCGTTGCGTCTGGACGCCGGTTTGGGGCTGATCAGCCCCGATCATGATCGGCACACGACCAGCCGAGTGATCGGGTATTGATCAGGGCGATCAGCCCTAGATCACTTCGGAAACTCTCTGGGTCACCATCACAACGACTTTGTTCGCCCGCTCAGCCATATTCCTGACCTTCATCCCCTGTCGGGGTAACCAGATCGCACCGATTTCAGCCGATCGGGCTTGATCGGGCCTTCTTACGTCATCCCTGGACAGATCCATCGGCCATCATCACTTGTCTTGACTTGACATTACTCGCACGACTCGCCATTCCACATGCCCCATTCCATTCCATATCTGATTTTCGTATTTTCAACTGTCTCATCTTGATGGGTGTTCCATCGTCACCAATCAATGGCCATGTGTGGACCACCTCATTCTCAACATTTTTCCAGATCGCTTTACCACAGCCGCCCCTGAGCCCAACTGCAGCCGCGCAACGACTGCAGTTCGACTCATCCATTTCCAGATTTCCCTTTTGGCGACTACCCATGGCTGACTCGAGACGATCTCCCCTTCCTTTTCCTGCATCTTCGGCTGCCCCTTCGATCACCAACTCACCTCCCAGTCCAAGTTCAGCTGATCCAGCGACTCCCCTGATCACGACCGCGGCCACGATCATGACCAGCTTCATCTGTCCCACGACAACCCTGACTTCGTATCGTCCGCCTTGGAGTTTTCCCGCTCGGCCTTCTTCGGATCGCCCCGTCAATTGCTTGGAGCAGCTAGCTCGTCTGATGGAGGTATCTGATCCACTCACGCTGGGGTCCATAGAAACTAGCCGATTGCGGTTGGGACTCCGAATCGCAATTCCCGAGTTGGTTTCCCTATATGATACTAATCGGGCGCTTAATGCCGAGTTGTTTGACCGTCGGGTCGTCATCGATACTCTGGAGCGTGATTCTGCCGATCTGGCTAGCCAGCTGTCGGCTCTACGATTAGATCGCGACAAACTTGATCAATATTTGCAGGACATGACAAGCCGCGTCCAAAGTTTGACAATGGAGCGTGATCAGCTGTCTGCTGACCTCGCTGCTCTGCGCATCTCCAAGCCTTCGGATACCGTCGCTTCTCTACAGTCGATGATTCGTTCGCTGTCTGTTACTGTTCGCAATCAAGGTATGTTCGTCCCATTTGTTTCTTCTGCGATCTGTATATGACTTTTCATGTTTGCTTCCAGACGAACGCATCGAGGCGATGAAGCGTTCAATGGTCGAGATTGTGGGTCATTTGCAACAGCTCGATGACCACCGTCTCGACCATGATCAGCTGCTTCGTGACAAGATTCGTACTGCTGAGGACGTGGAGCGTCTGGAAGTCGAGATGCGCTACTCAGATGAGCAGGTCCAGCTCCTGGTGAAGCAGCTTTCCGATTCACGCCTCGGCCGCGCCAACATACAGAAAAGGTTGTGCGAGAGTCGGAAGGAAGCTGAAGATTGTCGGCGCGAGCTTAATCTTGCTCGGGTTAAACTTGAAACCCTAGAGCTCGATGATCGCGCCTGGATCCAACGTAACGCCGACTTGAGGAAGATTGCGGTCCAGACCATGGACAGGTGGACCGACCCGAACACCGATTCGGGGTCGCTTCGGACGGCTTTGCAACGATTTCCTGAGCTGATCAGCTCTCTTGCTCCGTCTGGGACACCGTCGCAACCTCCCGAGTCTGCCCCGCCATCGCCCACGTTCTCCGTCGCTTCCTGCCGTCCATGGTGCTGATCAGCCCGTGATCAGTACTGCAGCGGCTTCTGCGTCTACTCCATCCCGTTTACCGCTAGCCTCGAGATCAGTCTCCTCGATCTTGAGTTCTGCGAAGCGTAAACGGGCAAGCTCATCGAAGAAGAAGGTGGCTCCCGCCAAGCGCTCTCGTCTTATTGTTGACTCGGACGACGAGTCGACCGATCTGGACGAAAGGACGCTATCTGCTCTGGCCCGATCACGCAGTGCTGATCGTCGAGTTCCAGTGGCGACCCCTTCGGGCGTAACTTCGCTGACCCGGGCCGTCGCTTTACTTGACTCCGATGGCGAGGACGAAGATGATCTTGAGGAGAGGCAACCGGCTTCGGCTGTTCCCAGCATTCCTCCACCCGCAAATACGACGCTGACCACCCGACCGCCCAACTTCACGGGCGTCTTCATTCCAGCAAGCAAGTCGTCGATCGAGCAGGACGACTATAGCTATGATCCGAATCAACGGTTCATGGATCTATACGTCGTTATGCAGGGCAAACCGTCGCCTGCTCACATGGCAACTCGACGACCCTGGAGTGCCGATCAGGTATGGGATCTGACGCCTCTGGTTCTTTCGGTGAGGCGTAAACTCGTCCCTCGCCTGTGGTCCCGCCCGCCAGGATGGATTTTTCCGATTAGGTTGTCGGCGCCCAAGGACACGCAATGGCAACCAAGTGTGCTGACACCTGGGCTATCAAGCTTCTGATCGGTTCAGCACCTTGGGATGTCCTCATTACGGGTTAGAATTTACTAATCGCCCCTGATTTGTTGATCTGCAGGGACGTCTGGCCCTGTATTATCAAGAACATGTTCAAGCGATATGGGAGGCGACCCACCATTTCCCAATCACGGCGGCGATGCGTAAGGACGCGTGGTTGGAACATTATCATTATGCTCGCAAGCGCCGACGCAGCAAAGCCGGGGCTGCTTGGGCCGTGATCTGCGACCATGTGGTCAATGGGATTCAGCGCGGCGAGTGCGACCTAGACGTTTTTTGTTTCCTGCCGTGCTGCACCTGCCTGTTCGCCGGGCGGAAGCGCGAGGTATCAAGGCCGTCGGCGGGGAGTGGTATCCTGGTTACGGCACCCGACTCCGATCGGCACGTTGCGGATGCCTTGATCTTTAGGGCTCTTGGTGATCCCTGGCGGAACGAATACCGATCAAGCTCCATGGATCATCCGGCGTTTACGGTTTCTCGTCTGCGCACGAAGTATGGCCCGTGATTGTCGTGATAGCCAGCTTCCGTTTCGTTCTTTCCGTAATCATCAATATATCACGACAGCTTCTTAATAACTTTCACGTTCCATATCCACACTTCATATCCAGGTACCAATATTGTCTCCATCTTGTATATCGATCGTTCATATGTATGCAAATGTAGTTCTCGTGTATTATATATATATCCATTGACTCTGAACCAGCTCAACCACCTTGATCTCCACCTGTTCGACCTAACCTTTGGCTGATCTGTCACAATGTGTCAACCCAGACTATTGAGACTCCTGGTTGCCCTCTTCGTGGGTTTGCATTACTCCAAATCGATTTCGTCTCACCCGATCACGTTCAAACTCCCTTAGTAAAGCTCCACAGTTCAGATCCCGTTCATCTACCCACTCGGGATCGTCATAACCTTTCCACTGAACCAAGTAATCACGATGGGTTCGACCAAATCGGGTCCTCTTGCCTGATCGGGTATCCAAAATCTTTTCCACTTCAAATTCATTCTGATCCAACGTTCTTTCCCAACTGTCCTCGGGCAAGAGAGCTTCGTCGAAGTCAAACCTTGGCTGATCATCGGATGACAACCTGGTTTTTGGGCGATCGGGGTATTCCCGGACCAGCTTCAGCTTCGACAAGTGGACGATCGGGAAAATTCCGTAATCGGTACCAGCAGTGATCAACCGGGCGGCATGATCACCGATCAATTCGGATATACGGAATGGTCCATGCCACAAGTGCGCTAACGGGCGTATCCTTCTTTCACGCGATCCAAGTAAAGCCAGACCCTTGATCCCGGTTCGATATAATGCGAATTGGCTTGATCATTATTCCGATCAGCTCTCTCTTGGATCGCCCTCCGCAGTCGCTCATATACTTGTTCCCGCGCATGCTGGTAATGGCGCTGGAGTCCCATACGCCATCGACGAGCTTTGCGATCTCGACATTGGGTACATCCAACAGGAATCACCGACTCGATGATAGATCGGGGGTCCCAACCATATGCCAAGTAAAACGGAGTATCTCCCCTGATCCGATCGAAAGAGGAGTTCAACGCAAAAACCAGCCTCTCTGCATACTGATCCCAGTCTTGTTAAACGGAATCCGCGACATACATCTTGATGGCTCTGGTTAGCGTCTGTACCATGCGTTCGGCCTTACCGTTCGCTTGTGGACGGTAGGCCATGGTCGCGCTCTGTTTCTGACCAAGCATCTGGTTGAATGATCGGAAAACTTCCGTCATGAAACCTGGTTCCTGATCATGCCTGATCACCTCACTTGCTCCAAACCGCCTAAAGACACATACTTCATAACTGCATGCGACTTGTTGGGCTGCTCGGGTAGATCCCGCTTTCGCGATCACCAATCCCGTGAACAGATCAGTCCAGATCAGCAGCTCTGTGTTGCCCTTGAACGATTTTGGCAGGGACGGTATGTGAACCATCGCTATCACTTGGAAAGGGTAGGTCGCCTGGATATTTCCAGGTGATCTACCCCGGATGTTCGGCATGCCTTTCCCGGTTTCGCAATCCGTACATGTTCCGACAAACTTTTGGACACTTCGATATAAACCTCTCCAGTGAAAACGTTTGCGAAGCCTGTGGTACGCCCGACCTACGTCTTGGTGACCACCCTCTAAACTGACGTGATAATGATGTAAGATATCAGCTTGTAAAGTCTCCGGGATCACGAGCCTGGCTGATCGGTCCAGATCTGCATCGGCCTGATCAGCTTGAACATAGTAAAACAATAAATCGTTTTCGTCGATCTCATAGTTGGACGCGATCTTAGCACAATCTTTTGCTTCACCCTGGCTCAACTTCTCCAGATCTCCATTCAGAAACGCCTTCAAGTCAACGATCCATTTTTCTTCGTCTTGTGCCTTGAGAATTCTTTCGATCCGCATCTCCTGTACTATTTCTTCTGTTAGGCTTTCTCGAGAGAGTGACCTGTTAGGTGGTGATCTGGCTCGTGATCTCGTCATGATCGAGACCTGGGCTGCTTCCTTTTTATCTTCCGCATGAATCAGCTCGGGCAGCCTATTGATCTCCACCAATTCCTCCAGCAATGCTTTATCAGTAACTATCGATCCGGTCTGATCACGCATGGCCATAGTGGCTAGATGATCTGCACTCCGATTCCAATCACGTTTCACATGTAAAAGATCATGACTTGGCCATCCACGTAGAACTTTCATAACACGATCATTCAGCAACTTCAAACGCGGTGCTTTGCAATCGATTTCTCCAGTGATCTGCCGAATTACCAGGTTTGAATCTATGATTACTCTTCCGATCTTTTGCTCTTGCAAGAGGTCCAAACCTAGCAGCAGACCGCGATATTCGGCTTCATTGACCGTGATACCCGGAATATAGTCTGAACCAGCAGATATAACAGTCCATTCTGGCAATTTCCAAACCAACGCGCTATACGCCCCCACGCCTTTCTTCACACTCGCTGATCCGTCGAAACTTACAACGATCAGATTTTCCTCCGAGCCGACGATCGGTGGGGGTATAGTGATCGATTCTCGTGGTTGCTTCCGAGGAGCGACCTCGATCAGGGCTTCATCGACTTCTGATCGGGGTGTAATGTTGGCTGCTAGTGATCCAAAAATTTCTTCTTCCCCCTTGGTGCACTTGATGATCTCCAAGGTCCACTGAGATAACAGCGCTGCCCATCGCCCCAGTCTCCCGTCTAACCCATTCGCTGACAGTAACCAAGCCAAACTAGATCGCCTGGACAATACCTTAATCGATCTAGTTACCAGCATAGAGTAACAAACATCCAATACACGTAATAATGCTAGCACTTCTTTATCCACAATACCGTAGTTGACTTCGTTCGGTTTTAATGTTCGGCTTGTGAACGTCACCGGGCAATAAATTCCGTCGTGATCTTGGACCAGTGCGGCCGATATTGCCCATTTACTGGCATATAGAATCACCACGGGAATCTTCTCCGGATCGAAATGTTTCAGTATCGGCGTCGAAATCATCTTCGCCTTCAACATACTGAAAGCTACCATAGCTCGCTTCATATGGTCCTCTGACCCTGGCTCAGTTCGATCGATCAGTGATCCAGTCTTGAGATTCGATTCAATAACTTCGGTTTCGCGATCAGTCTCACTTAGTGATTTTCCCACTCGATCACGTTCTCGTAGCCCATGATAATCCATTTCCTTTAATTCATATAGTATAGCTGCATATATTGAGAAGTCTTCGATACACCGGCTATAGTACTTCAGGGATCCGAAAAGGACTGCATAGCCTTCAGTGATCGGGGAAAAGGCAGGTTACTGAGAGCGCCCGAATCTTTCGGGTTTGCTTCCAGGCCTTGAATCGACACGTTATGGCCAAGGTAGGCGACTTTGGGTTGACCCCAGAAGCTCTTGACTACGCTGATCGATAAATTCCAACGTTCGCAAGTGTCAAGGAGTCGTTCGACCTTATCACATAGCATATCCCATGATGTTGCCGTAACTAAGATGTCGTCTATTTATGATCGCCTTCCCAAAACTTATCGTCTCTGATCTTGGTCGGGTTCGCCCTCCGTAAACAGATCATGTAGATCGGTGGCTTCTCGATCGGCACTGATCTGGAAATATCCATAGAGAGCATTGTCAATCAATCTCTGATAGATCTGTGGGGCGTTCTTTAAACCGAACGGCATCCGGTTCCATTCGAAAAGTCCGAAAGGTGTAACGAAAGCCGAAATCTCTCGAGCACGATCAGTCATCGAAACCACCCAGAAACCACTAGCCATATCCAGCGAACAAAACCATAAAACTTTATCCAGATCTTCTAATAAATCATTTATCAAGGGCATCGGATAGACCATCAACTTCGTGAGGCGATTCACCATTCTATAGTCGATACATAATCGAATATCGACCCCGTTCTTTTTTATCACAATCACAATCGGTGACGCCCACTGCGATGTTGAAGGTCGGATGATTTTTGTACTCAACAAGCCCTTGATCAAATCGGATAACTTTTCCCGATATTGAGGTGCAACTTTGCGACAACGTTGAGCGATCGGTCTCGCATTTCCCACGTCTATATCACAGACAGCTCCGTAAGCGGCTGGGGGTAGGGCGTTACCCTTCCCCATCAGTAAATGGCGCCTTTTCCAGATGATCTTCTTTAGCTGATCGATCTGCTCGGGAGTGTTCACTTCGGGATCACCGACCTGTAGATCTTCCATGGTGACTTCTGGCATATTGGGCGATACTTCCGGCAAAACGGCCATCTGCTTCTCGATACCTTCAATGTACTGATCACCACCTTCGTGTATACACACTTGTTCATCTACCTGATCTACCTTTTCCTGATCAGCATCATCTTGAGTCGCCCCTTGTAAGTCATCCAACTGGTGATCTACTTCGGGTTCACCTTCCTCCGTAACAACTTCGGCAGATTCATCCTCCTTTTTCTTCTCAAGATCGTTCCTGAACTCCTCACCATCATTTTCGCTCTCTGGACCCGCTGTCTTCGGTGAGCCGGGTCTAATAATATTCAATATTTGTGGACCTTTTTTGACCCGGATTTCCCCTATCGCTTCGATCGGCGGTCTCCTGATCAGCAGCTTGGTCGGCGTAGAATATTCCGGCTTCTCGACCATAGGTGAGGTATCTTCATCCGCTAAGTCTTCGTCACTGATCAGGTCCGTGGTGGCCTGATAAGCCAGATTCTGCCATTCAATGTATCTTCGTGATCCCACTGAAACATATCCGATCTGTCGGGGTACTTTCCCTTCAGGTAACCACATCCCTAAGATCATGTCTTCGTGGATGATCAGCGGCTGATCGGATATATTCGTGACCCTGATGTAACTTGATCTGCCGATACCTTTAACGAACGTTGGTACCCATCGTTCACCACGGGTTAGCCACAATTTCTGTTGCCGATCGCTCGGCCGAATCATCACGTCGACTGATCGGGCCACCTCGATGTTTTCGTACTGACCCATTTTAAGCATCCGCACATGAGTACCATATAAAGGGCGTCGGCCGGATAACTGAATCTGCACCTCATCCGGCAGAGTCAGGGTTCCATGAGACAGATCGAGTCGTATACCGGCTGGTACCATGAAATCCATTCCCAGTATCGCGTCTTGGCCGGCTAACCGACCCACCCAAGCGTTGAAAAAGTAGACCAGGGAACCTGCCAGAGTGATTTTAACACGTGATCGCCCCTCCGTCATGTACGAACTTTCGCCGATCCCAACACATTCTTGCCTCTGGGTACTGTCTATACGACATCCCACCTTACGAGCAAAGGCGGAGTCGATGATCGAGACTTCTGCTCCAGAGTCAAATAGAATAGTGGCTTTTTCGTTGTTAATCTTCCCATTAGCTTTTGCTTGTTTAAACCACTTGTCAGAGTGATACTTCCAGTATCCTCGGGATTCACCGGGCAGTAGATCCAACTCCTTGATCACGTCCAAGCGGGAATATTCATCCACCCTGAGACTGTGAATCGGACATCGATTGACGCAATTTGAATTAGAACATGTATTGTCGGTTATCTCTTTTTCCTCAAACTTATTTCCGCTACCGACGTATGCATAGATGCAGAACGTAGATCGCTCAGCTCGAACCAGATTCCAACCGGTCGAGCGATCTAGTTTAACATTTTCTTGATATCTGGTGGGAGCATGCCAGCATGTTTAGTCGGCACATACCACTTGCGCATCAGATTAAAAATTTCTTCAATAGGGCAGGCACCGGCGTCATG